>CM036938.1:87015473-87255919 GCA_020800305.1 Porphyrio hochstetteri
AAGTTGCAGATGAAATTCTCAAAGGAGGTCTCAAAAGAGAGACCACTGTGGGGATGGAAACTCTCTGTGGTTCATTAGCTATGACTAGTTAAGGATAGCCAGGTTTGGCAGAAATTGCTCTCTTTTCCTGAGAATCACAGAATGGTTTGGGTGGAAGGGGCCTTAAAGATCAAGTTCCAACCTCACTGCCACGGGCAGGGACACCATCCACTAGATCAGGTTGACCAAAGCCCCATCCAGTCTGTCCTTGAACACTGTCAAGGATCCAGAGGCACCCTATGGCAGGGCATAACCACCCTTATGGGGAAAAAAATTCTTCCTAATATCTAATCTAAAACTTCTCTTCTTCAGCTTAAAGCCATTACCCCTTGTCCTATCATTATACTCCCTGATAAAGAGTGCCTCTCCATCTTTCCTGTAGGAACCCTTCAGGTTCTAAGGTCTCCCTAGAGCCTTCTCTTACCCAGGCTGAACTTATTTGTATATTTATTTACTCATATCTTTTATGAACTGCTTGAACTTTATGCCAAAAGCAAGGACTAACAGAGAATTGGAATCCTTTCTTCTCCTCCCCGATCTTTCTTCTTGTGTGTAGAGGGAGGCAATCAGCTTTACAATGCCCTTCTGAATTTGGGGAGTGATAGGAATTGGGATGTGACTTTGACCCCAGGCTAATAATGGTTATGTTGCATGAAGGGTTGGGAATGAATGGGCTATTCCCATTTGAAATGAAAATGTCTGGTAATTCCCACATTTAGGGTGTGCATGCCTGTTTCTGCTTTCATAGCAGAAGTGTGATCTTAACTCTTTAATACACTTTTATTTTTTTTTAACAGACCACCAGTAAAATTCCGGAGCAGTAATTTAAAACACAAAGAAATAAATGAGATATGAAGGTCCATTTTCATTACTTTTCATCTTTTATATGACAGAAATAACAGTAGTGCTCAAACAAGAACAATACATTTTAACCCAGAACACCATTACTTTTTGGTTCTCATTTGGGCTTTCAGGCATTTTCTTTTCTTCAGTGAGAAAAGAAGAAAATTCAGAAGCCATGAAAAAAGAGAAGTGGAGAAAAAACCCAAACTTCTTTAACAGGAAATAACATTCTAAGAAGTAAATATTTTCACAAAAATAAATACCATGCAAATGTACTAGAAAAAAGCAATACTTGTATAAAATAAATATATGTATTTCCTTTTCTTGTTTTGCTGCCTATTGAGGTGTGTGTATATATAAACACATACCATTAGTGAGGAGAGGGAAAACTATAACCTTTGCTGAAAAGTGTCTGTCATGAAGAGCAAGAGCTCTCACAAGCACAGACCAACTTGGAGCTCCCAAGAAAAAAAAAAGATGGACGTTTCTGCAGAAAAAAATGAAGTAGTAAGTGCTGCTGATAGGCTCAAGTGGGGACCCGCACAAGGACCTTGGTGAGTTCAATGTCCTCTGAGTCAAATTGTGAAAGCAGAATCGGAAATGTATTTGTCTGTGTTGCACCAATAACATCCAAGGATATATAAGATGAGAAGATCTCCACTTGTCTTGACTGTTTTTACTGAGGGTTTGTCATGACAGATAAGCAAGGAGGTTGGGATCTTCAGGGAAATTAATAGGACAGAGCAACATGTGAGAAACTGAGAAATGTAGCATATTTCTAAATGTTCAGGAAATAGGGAAATAAGTTATCCAAGAACTTCATTAAGAAATCAGTGCAGGTGAAAGAATTAAATCAACATTGCTAACGAGGATAAATAACAGCTGCTTTTCTATCCTCAGAACAAGTGGGAAGAGCTGCTGCAATCCACAAGCCAGAGGCTGACCTGGAAGCGAGATTCTGTATCCATCACTGTGAGAGAATTGTACTAATCTTCACTCTGCTAAAATGTTGAAATGATGTTGGGTTAAGGAGGCCACTTTATCAAAATGGTAATATATTTTACCCTGGCAGAAGTTACACAAAGAAAATAATTTTGTTTGTTGAGAGGAAAGGGAAAAAAAAGGAAAAAAAAAAAAAGTAAAGAAGAGAGAATGAATTCTTGGGTACAAAGGGTGGTTTTGATTTAGATGTTGGACAAAGGGCTGAAGTGGAGTTTGGGGATTTTTTTTGCATAAACGAGAATCATGTGTTTGTTCTTTCCATTTATGGTATACCAGTAGCACCAACCTCTCTTTGTGATTCATGGCCTCTCCTTTTTCCTCATAATGTGTCTTCAATAGTGAGATGCACAGAGGTCAGCCTGAACTCTCTATCCCTCTTATCTTTTGATTACCTACATTCCCCTGCCTTCTTTAAACCATTGCTCAAATATGATAAATAACAGCTCTCCATACCTATAAACTTTTGACTCTAAGAAGACTCCATCTGTGTCTGTTTAGCAACACTGCTTCTCTAGTTGTAAGGTCTGCTAATAATTTGGGCCAGGAATGTAAACAGATAGGCGAGGGAGGTTATATTTTGTCTGTAAAGCTTATATACATAGGGTAAAACATATTGAGAACATAGAACTTTGGGGAATAAAAAGAGTCTGAGATAAAAAACAAATGTTTTGGAGCTGTTGCCTCATATGTGATAGCTATCAGCCATATTCACTAACTACGGATTCAAAAGATGGATTAAAGTTTGGACCACTTTGCCACTGGACATTTACAGACCATTTGATCTGAAGTCATCTAAGAGTTCCAGTTGAAGAGACTGAATTGTAATATTATCACGCTCCATACAGCTTCAGTCTTCTCCCACTGCATTCTATCCTGTGATTGAACCCTGGCCTCCTGAAATCTTCTCAAAGGTCAGAATACAGCAATCATTTTGTAGCAAGTCCTCTGAGGTTATGAATACTGGCAATGACAGTTAATTTCAGCTGTATTCATTCATACAGTGTCAATATAAGTTCCAAAACAACCATCAGCAAAAAAAAAGTTAGTTTTGTCAAGATCAAAAGTTATCTTGACAACAAAATTCCTCAGAACATTCTTATGAAGGAAGAAAATTCATAGCTAAGTCACTGTTTCTAATCAGAGAGAACCGAACCAGTTCATGTAAACATGAGATTTTTCTGTTCTCTTTAGTGAAGAGCAAAATGAAATTCTGTAAACCTGAATCTCATCATTTCACAGAACAGATCTTTCCTTTCTTCTGGCAGACCTGCTAATAGTTTTATTTCACATTGGATAGCTGGCCGTCATCAGTGGCAATTAAATCACAACTAGAGCAGATGCAATCTCAGAATCCTAAGAAAAACCTTTTTTTCTTTTTTTTTTTTAATTGTTTAAGATGCTCCCTAATCTCAGAAAAACAAAAAATAGAAGCAACATCTCACAGGTTTTCATACATTCTCTTCTCCAAAAGAGCAAAATAATTATAATCACCAGACAACAGCCAATCATATCAAAACAATAATCACATAATAATTCAGTAAGAAAAAATGAATTAAATGTGATCCGGAGTTTACTGGTCTCTGATTTTTTTTCAAGATAATTTGGAAATATTTCCTGCTTGTTTGTTTTCTAAATCACAGTCTATTTGCAGGTCTGATGACACAAAATGTCATGTGCTGAGTTTCAGAATGATCATATTTTATTTTTCTTAAATTGAACAATATTTTGGGGGATTTGGGTTGTTGGGTTTTGTTTTGGTTTTGTTTGTTTTTTTAATAGGAAACACAAAATATTTTAGGACTTGAAATTTGAAGAAAAGTTCATAGCAGTATTTGAACGCATGTATCCATCTCCAAGGCTGTCCTCTTTCTTGTCTTCAAAGGAAAATAGTTTTAAAAGCAGCATGTAATATTGTCCTTCTGTGGTATCACATAATCAGAGTTCATAGATTTTGAGATGTAACTGCATGCAACTGTTAGTTACCCTGTGAAAAATTCTTCCTGAATTCTTCTACCTAGCCATGACAAGAAGAATTCTCTTAGAGAAAAAGCTATCAAGTAGGTCTTGAAATGTTTGAATTGATATGGCAGAGCAGGGATTCAAAATTACCATGATTACAAAAGTCTTTAGTAAGTAGTGACTCTTTATCTCTCTCTGTTGATAATCTGGTTAAAGTTGCCTAACCTGTTTTTTTCTTTTGTCTTCTTATTTCCCACTTAAATTCTGATCTCTATAAGACAGATGGCCTTACTATCCATTCACATAGGGCCAGTTTCAGTAAATGCATAGTTTATGTATCAGGCAAGGAAGATATTTTGAAAGAAGATCGGGGCAAGAGAGTGTTAGCAATATTAAGAATGAGTAGAAAATATCTAACCTTGAAATAATGCAGGCAAGAAAACAACAACAGTAGTTTGAGAATTGTTTGCTTATACCTACAAGAGTGAAGGGCCAAAGTCCTATCATGTGTCACTGTGGAAGTGTTTAAGATTGAACAGCCCAGGAAACAAATGAGATCATACAAAGTACAGGACCATGCTAAACTAAAATTTATCTGTACCTGTGGCCCTATCATAGATGAAGAGAGCCTTTGATAGTTCCCCCAGGCTTTGTGTGCCCTAGGTGATATCCTTTGGTGATGTCTACAGATAAAGAAAGGTTAGAAGATTGAAGAAGGTCACTGTGTACAACGTGGTGTATTTAGGCTGAAATCAAACAGGAGAGTTGATGTCCTAGATGTAAACAGATCTTTCAGGATAGCTATTATCACAAAGATCATGAAAATCCTGGTGGGCTATGATATCACATACAGAATTATGCAAAAGTAAAAAGAGAGGTTTCCATACAGATATCTGGGGGGGGGGGGGGGGGGAAGAGAGGCATCAAGGGAAAACATATTTTAAAGACTAAACAAGGGACTAAGACAAGGAAGGTGTCACAGTAAGGCAAGACGTGGCAAAACTGAAAGCGAATATAACTGCCAACATGAAAAGCAGCACTGAAACAGATAAAGGTGGAATGAAGAGTCTGAGTTCTCACCTGATCTCCTGGAGAGTGTGCAAGTATCTCTGGAAGTATAAATACATCACTGTGAGAATGGTGGGATTTTGTTCAGTCCTCAAACACTACTATTGGTCTGCAACACATAAGGATTATGTGTGACAATATGTATTCCTAAAGGAGGCAACATTAAAATTATAAGACAAATCTGGTATTGAGTCAAATTCAGGAGTTCCTGATGCCAAACTCTGGATTATCAATTATTATTTCTGTGAAGTAAAATTTATTTTCTGATTGACTGATGTCAAAATATGAAAAATATACAGTATGCTTTGATATAGAAAAAAACCCCATAAAACTATACATAAGGTGTGTGTTTTTTTGGGGTTTTTTTTAAAGAAAACTCCTTGCCAAAAGACTGAGCCAGCAAGCAAGAATATTGTATAAGAGCTGTACAACAGCTTACAGCAGGATTGCTGTACAGCTGTGGTGGTTTTAAGAAAGGGGTGCAAGGCTTTTGGAACAGAATAATAGCTTTTTATTAAAGCAACAGATATACTTGGGGGGGGGGGGGACGAAAGGTGAATTTTAATTCTGCAAGATCTCCTTTATGCATGGGAAGCCTGTGTGGTGGTTTGCTTGTTCTGTTTTAATAGTTAAATAAAAAAAATTAAAATGGTTTAAGAGTTTACGATAAAAACACTTAACTGGTTATGAGAAAAATCTGAAATATGCCAGGTGTTCAGGATTTCGACTCTTTGTCTAGTTTCTGGGGAAACCCAAACCAAATATTTGTATTACATTTTCCAAAGTGCAGTCTACACTTTTGCCAACAGATGGAAGTAGATTCAAGGAAATAGTGGACTGCCTATTTAGCATCCTCTGCAGGGCACTGACGTATTTCACAGAACTGCTAAAAGATAAAATCATATCTTCAGGATGTGAGGGAGGCATTTCCTTACCAAACTCATAACAGCCTCTATATACATAGTTCTCAATACGTGATTTTTATATTACATATATATATATATATAAATTTAAAATAATATATTACTCTTTTGTGTGTCTAAGGACCCTATTGATTTTTGGGCCATACACTAAAACCCAGACTTTTCCTAAAAGCAATCAAATAAAACTAGGCAAGATCAGAGAAAAGGAGGAAAAGGAAGAGCATTTCAGCCTTTTGATGAGCGTGGAGAAGATAGGTTGTCAACAGAGGAAATATGAAAAACAATACTTGATACATATCTTCAACATAGTCAGTTTTTTTACCTTAACTTCCTGAGTTGTGTCCCATGAGCCATGATGTCACCCATTCCCCAATCTCCTTACAGAGCAGCATTAAGGAGGAAGAAAACCAAGAAGTCTCCAACTCCAAATGAAAAGATCATTCATAGGCACAGAAGACCCATAAAGGTAATCTAGTCAGACTTACTCTAACAATGACCAGAAATGAAGTGACCTTCAGTTAAAGGTTTTTAATCATAGGGGAAAACAGATAAATCTTAATTTCATGTGAATACACTTGCTGGTATGATTTCAGGTGAATACACTTTGACTGTAATCATTACTGCTTAGTCCAAATGAAAGTTGGCAGAAATATATGTCTATAAATAATTTATATTATGTGAAATAATTTCTCATAACATTTCTCATAATATTTCTTATAATTATTACAAATTATTTCAATTATGAGAGTAGTCTTAAAATCCGATGCATCCTAAATATAAATCAATATTTTGGCTACGTACAGAGCACCATACCATGGCCTTTAATGTAGTCACATAGATTTGTCTGTTCCACTTTAATCTCTTTGGACAATGTCTAGTCCCATTTCCAACACAGATGTCCTAAAATTTGAAATCTACCATATGATACCTGTCTTTCTTTATTGACTGTAAAGAGCAGTCAGATGCACACCTAGTTTATGTTTCTGAAATATCTGGAAAGATGGGCTTGGGCCACAAGGATGTAGTCTTGATTAGTGAACTGATAAATAATGTATCAGAAAATATCTTAAGAATGGTTTGAAATATTCTCTTTTCAAAAGGTAGAAAGCTTGTAGGTCACATATAATTAAAATTGTCTAAAACTGGGAATGTCTAAGCATGAGAAGCATGTAGAAATTTCAGTCCTGTGTGACCTGATACATTCTGCACTATTAAATCCCTTTGTGAAATTATAAATTTAAATACCTATAAAAAGTATTGACAAATCAACAAATTCCCTCAAAATATTTTGATTTACCTGAATCAACAGTTTTTTTGTGAAAATAATCCCCTGTCAGAAATTATCAAGTACCCATTATTTCTACGTGAAAGGACTTATGCCTATATCAGATTATGGCAATGCTTCAGAAACCAATGTCGACCAATTTCCAAGAATAAACAGTGAAATAAGTCATCTAACTGACAAACCACGAAGCTGCATAGTATGTCAGTTGTCTCTTTAAGGAAGAGGCCAACACATCAGTATCATCTCCATCACTCCTTCAGGAAAGCACTTGTGAAGCTAATGGCCACAAGCAGTGAGCAGAATTTCAACTTTGCCTTAGTGCATGAGGCAATATTGATTGAACAAAGTGTAAAATGTAGGAAAGTGGATGAACATGTCTGAAGGTAAGGTCATCATCATGGACTGTGATCCTTTTTTATTCCTATCTTCAAGCAGGAATATCAGTGATTTGTGCTTTCTTCTCAGTATGGATGCTCCAACTCTTAACTTTTGTTCCCAGAATAAAACTCCAGAATCATTAATATGAAAATCAATTTGTATTAGCAACTACTGAAATCATATTCCTATTTTATGAGCATGTAATTTTATGAATATGTCAGAAAAAAACCTTCCAGTTAATGATTTCTGTTCTGTGTGCCCTTAATATAAAACTTCCAAATCTCATTAGCAGAACCAGCCATTAAAATACACAGTGTTAATAAAGCACAATGGAAAACTGCTGATATGGTTAGTTTGGGGTACAAATGTGTTAACATATAATCACAGTGGAAAATTGAATACTGAAGGTGAATATTATTACCTTAAAAAATAGAGAATAATAGAATATGTTAGGTTGGAAGGCACCTTTAAAGGCCACCTAGTCCAACTCCCCAGCAGTAAGCAGGGACATCTTCCCTAGATCAGGTTGCTCAGAGCCCCATCAAACCTGACATTGAATGTCTCCAGGGATGGGGCCTCTACCACCTCTCTGGGCAACCTGTTCCAGTGATCTACCACCCTCATATTGAAGAATTTTGCCCTAATATCCCCTAAATCTATCCTGTTTTAGTTTAAAACTGTTACTTCGTCCTATTGCTACATGCTCTCATGAATAGTTCCTCCCTAGCTTTCTTATAGGCACCTTCCAGGTTTTGGAAGATTGCTATAAGGTCTGCTGGAGCCTTCTCTTCTCCAAGCTGAACAAGTGCAATTCCCTCAACCTATTTTCATAGGAGAGATGTTCCAGCCTTTTGATCATTGTTGTGGCCTCCTCTGGATGCAGTCCAACGGATCCATGTCCCTCTTGTTTTGAGGGCTCCAAAGCTGGACACAATATTCCACGTGAGGTCTCACCAGAGCAGAGTAGAAGGGCAGAATCACCTCCCTCGGTGGTGATGTGGTTGGCTTTTTGGGCTGCAGATGCACATTGGTGGCTCATGTCCAGCTTCTCATCCACAAGTACTCCCAAGTCCTTTTCCTCAGGGCTGCTTTCAAGCACAACCTTTCCTAAACTGTATGGATAACGAGGGTTGTCCCAACCTAGGTGCAGGACCTTGTACTTGGCTTTGTTGAACCTCATGAGGTTCACCTGGTGCCACTTCTCCAGCCTGTCCAGGTCCCTCTGGATGATATCCTGTCCCGCTGGCACATTAACTTCATCATTCAGCTTGATATCATCAGCAAATTTGCTGAGGGTGCACTCAATCCCACTGCCAATATCTTTATTAAAGATATTAAACAACACTGGCCCAGCACAGATCCTTGAGGAACTTTGCTTGTCACCATCTTCCATCTAGACTTGGAGCCCTTTGGATGCAACCATCCAGCCAATTCCTTATCCAGTGAACAGTCCACCTATCAAATCCATATTTCTCCAATTTAGCGAGAAGGATGTTGTGGGGGGATGTGTCAAAGGCCTTGCAGAAATCCAGATAGATAACATCTGTAGCTCTTCCCTTGTCTTCTGATGCAGTTACTCCATTGTAGAAAGCCACAAGACTGGTCAAGCAGGACTTGCCCCTAGTAAAGCCATGCTGGCTGTCTCCAATACCCTTCCTTGATAATGAAAATACCTTGACAGATTTAATAGTATAGGAACACTTTGTTCTGCAAGTTGAGGCTCTCCAACATTTTAGTGGATCTCACTTAGGAACTGAGATTGATTAGACTTTTGCACAAACCCACATCTCAGGTGTGGCCTTTAGATTAAGAGATGAACCCGTCAATCCTTTAAATACATGTTAATTTTTTTCCCAAGTATTTTACATAGGATTTTAGGTATAAGATACTTTGTTCCACAGCCTGATTTATAATCCAGGATTTATCTAGTGATCAGGAGGATTTAACCTCTTATCTGAAGCTGAAGGCCATGAGGAAAGCTCGTTAATCTGTTTATACAAATGTATATTAGGCATATGCATAGCTCTTTGGATTGCTTCCCATACTATTCCCTGGGTACCAGGAAGATAAACAGTTTTGGTAAGATTACCGAGGGAGGATATAAATAAGAAACTGGGGTGGAAATTAGCTCACATAATTAGGCAACTAAAAGTAGATTTTAACACGTAGGTGCCTACATACAAGTTTCATACAGAAAAAATCTAGTCAGTGCAGACAACCCCTACATTCTGAGCCATCTAGCAGACTAAAAACATTTGTTTGCTCTCAGGTGGGCTTGATGGCTCTCAGACCTCCATTACACATATTGACCCAGTTTTGGTTGTCTCTGATGGGGGTTCAAGTCCACTGAATTCCACCATTGGTGTCCAAAATCTCCACCCTTGTGCTTTGATACCACTTCCAGCTAGAAACAAGCAGGCAGAGACAAAGATGACTAGAATAAGGAAGAACAACAGGTGCTCCTGGGTCTAAAAAGATGTTTGGTTCAAGTCAACCCAGGTTTCCTCTCCTCTTGTATTTTGGCAAAGATGTATCTGTCTTTTTGAATACTCAGTGCAGGAGAAGTTTTCTATGAGACTTTGGGTGAGCGGCAATACAACAGGAAGCTGTTCCACGTGGGTGATGACTCGTAACACATACAATGTTCATGGCTATTTGGAAATAACAATTGTTATTGCTATACAACAGTTCTAAGCCTTCTGCAAAATTCACTGCAGAGTTGATAAGCCGTCTGAGTGGTGAGCCTGCTTCCCTTTGAGATATTATGGAACCAAAGCTATAAATACACCCCAAAGAGAATCTTGCATCTGATCCATTTTTATTCCAGGGAGGCTAAAATCTTACAGTGCTGTGTGTGGCAGTAGTTCATTTGTAATTAAAGAGGGACTGATATATTATTTCCTTCAGTGAAGTAGAGCACTACTTCTTACCAAGACTGCTAATTAGGTAATAAGGAAGGTATACTGAAAAAATAATGACCACCTCACTAGTCCCTAGAATTTTGTGGGGTGGGGAGGCAGGAGATAGCAGACACAGTTAGGATGTTTCACTCTTTACATGTGGGCATTCTGAAACCAGGGCAAGAGAAATGCTGTTTCATTTTATGGGCCATATTTTCAAAGTTAAGGCATATCATTCACATGGATTTCACTTGAAGTAGAAAGTGTCTGGATTTCAAAATAACTTCAGATGTCCAATTCTGTTTGCTTTTAAATCTGGCAATGTGACTGCTTTCTAAAAGGAAGGTGCTATGATATCAAAAAAGAACCTGTAAAAAAATCTTCTGGTACTGATTAAAGTGCTATTACCTTCATAATAATTACAGAAGGTTCATGCTGTTTAGCAGAGTCTAGTCTCAAAATATGAGCATACCCCCTCAAATCTCCTGTCCTGCACCACACTTTGAACAGGCTTTCCCTGATGAATGGATTAAGAGAATGTTGCTGGGTGAAATGACTGTATGCTTTCCCTGCTGATTCTGATGAATTGGGATTATCCCTGCTGGAGCCACTCAAAAGACAACAGGAGGAAGTGACACTTTGAACTGGCACCACAAAATTTTCTGTGGTTCCCTGTTAGGACCCAAAGTGTCATACTGAGGTAGAAATGGTCCCAACTAAGAAAGTGATGTGTGGGCTAGTATCCAATAAAGGGTATGATCCTGATGTGTGGCTGAGGGAAGCCCTCCTGCTGAGTCACAAGGTTCAAACAGGACCCCCTTGCTTTCTAAACTCCATCTCAGAGTGGCTAGCTTCAGCCTTAGTCATAGAATCACAGAATCATAGAATGGTATGAGTTGGAAGGGACCCCAAGGATCGTAGAACTCCAACCCCCCTGACACAGGCAGGGACACCAACCTCAGGCCTGGATCTACACTAGGTTTCCTAGGGCCCCATCCAACCTGGCCTTGAACACTCCCAGGGACGGGGCACCCACCACCTCTCTGGGCAGCCTGTTCTAGCACCTCACCACTCTTTCTGTAAAAAACTTCCCCCTAATATCTAATCTAACCCTTCCTTCCTTTAGTTTTAATCCATTCCCCCTTGTCCTGCCATTGTCTATCCTTTTAAAAAGTTGAATCCCCTCCTGCTTATAAGCTCCCTTCAGGTACTGGAAGGCTGCAATGAGGTCCCCCCACAGCCTTAGTCCTAGACTAGGTCAACAGTTGATGTCTAAAGGATTATGTGTGTAGACACATAAGGAGATTTTGCAAAGTGGAAACAGACAGAAGCTTTATTAAAGCAACAGATATGAAGAGTTCTGAATTGCTGTTGATAAATGCACTCACTGTGATAGCATTAATATATGACTACAATGCCAACACAATGCTATCCTGGGTATTCTCCCCAGAAAGGTGAAGTCACAATGCTTACCAAGAAGGCATCCCTGTCTCGGGTGGAAGAGAAGGAGCACAGCCCGTAGACTGCCTCTTTGTGGTCTTCAATTTCTTCTTTTTCCATTCCAAGGGTATCTTCCTCAATACACTTTATACCCCACCCTTAGCTGTCCCCTCTCTGGGTTGACATTTAACATGATTTGGGTGGAGAGTTGAGAACTAAAGTCATATATATATATATATAAAATGTATATATATTATATATATATATTATAAACGTATATATATTTTTATATATATATATAAAAAAAGTGGACTTTTTTTAGCTCATTATCATATTTAGGGGTGTCAACTTTACTATTAATTTCCTGGATAATGAAGCAAAAGGGGCCTTCAAGACTCTGCATAGAAATAATCTATCTGCTTATTCTGAATTCTCCATCCAAAACATGGTCTTCTTGCCACTGTAAGGTTTCATCTTTTGGCTGCTTCTCATATCAGCCTTGCAGACCTCCATCCACAATGCTTGCATGAGAGTTAAAAGGAAACCACTTATTTTAATCTGTCATGTGCAATTCCCACATTATCTACCCCATGACTATCATAATTTGATTCAAGATCCAAATAATGTTCATATAAAATTAATCTTGATGGTAGCCCTTACATTTCAAGTTTCTTCTCCTTTACTTGTGAAGCCCTGGTCTGCACAGCTGCTGCAAATTCTCTTGCTTGGCCCAAGATTACCCAGGTATCTTTGTAAAACGCATTTGTACCCACTCAGTGAAGGGAAGCCTCAGTGGAACAAAGCATGGCAGCTATTTTAACATCACCGCTGTACTGATAGAGAGTGAAAGGACAGGAAGTGAATGACAGAATCATTTTCTCCCCTGGAAAATTCTGGGGCAATTTAATTTTGCAAGCACACTTCCTTACTCTACACACTCCTGCAAAAAACACCTGGAACCACCACCACACTTCCTTACTCTACACACTCCTGCTTTCCCGTGAAAAAGGGCAGATCTTCCATGTTGACAAGTACTTGATACCCTAGTTTTTTGCACCAGCTGAAAAAACATTTCTATTATTAAACACTTTTCTTTTTCTTCTTATTCTGCCTGTTTGCTTGCAGTTTTCCTTTCCCTGTGTTCCAGTATTCCCTTGAGGTTCCTGCATACTATGAATCACTGTCTGTCATCAAATGAAAACTTTATTACCCTACTCTTTTTGCCTTGCCTTCCCTCCCCCTTCCCCTTCCTGCTCCCTTCCCTCTCCCTTCCCTCCTCCTCCTCTTCTCTCCTCCTCCTCTCCTCTCCTCTCCTCTCCTCTCCTCTCCTCTCCTCTCCTCTCCTCTCCTCTCCTCTCCTCTCCTCTCCTCTCCTCTCCTCTCCTCTCCTCTCCTCTCCTCTCCTCTCCTCTCCTCTCCTCTCCTCTCCTCTCCTCTCCTCTCCTCTCCTCTCCTCTCCTCTCCTCTCCTCTCCTCTTCCTTCTTCCCTTCTCTTCCTTCTTCCCTTCTCTTTCTTTTCTGTTCTCTTATTTATTTTTATTTTATTTTTTCTTTAAATGAATCTGTACTAGCTGGGCTCCTTCCAACAAAAGTCAACAACTCTACCACAAACACTAAGAAAAGCTATTAAAGCTTTTCAGATTTGGGAACCTTCCTGCATTCTGTTTCTAAATATACAATTATGGGGTTATTTATTATTTATTTTATGATTTGTTTTATTATCTTTCATTACTTCCAAAAACACTATATGAAGGCTGCAGTGCTGGGAAGGCCCAGCATCTTCCTGGAGTTCCTATCCTTTTACCATGCATTATAAATCATATAATGAATTACTAAATAGCCAATCTATATTTTTCCAAACACGTTAGGCACTGGCTACTCTGCTAATACTCCTAAAGTTTTCTTTAAAGATCAAAATGCTGATATGCCCAGGAAAGCTTTTCAATAACTCTGCAGCATGAAACGGTGACCTCCAGCTCTTAGAGAAGTGCAGAATGACTCCTGCCCAGTCAGATAGAAGACAAAACCTTTTTGGCTCATCTGCCTTCAAAAACTCCAAGATTCTCATTTTAATAGTTGTTACATTTTGTTTATAGAACAGCTGCTTACAGGGCTAACCCTTGGTATACTGGACTCTTGGTGTAAAATCTTATTTTTTTTTTCCTTTCACTTCAGCAGGCTTTTGATTGTGCATTGCTCACCCCTACATTTTTTTCCCCTTAGGCCCCTTCCTCTCACCCACATCTTTTTTAGTCCTGCATCCCACACAAACCTATTCCTAACTTCTGGAAGGAACTTCTTTTTCAAAGTGGACTTTGCTGACTTAGAATATAACAGTGGTTATTATATAACAGGCTAAACAGAGGCTGGATCTCCTATCTCAAAACATCTGCCTTTGAAAAAAACAAACTCAGGACTCCAGTTTCCCATGCTTGAAGTGCTCTTTGTCATGCGCTGTGCCATTGGGGAAATGTAATGTCATATCTATATGAGCCCTGGACTCATCACAGTTCACTTCCAGTACTTAACTGAAGCGTGTGGCTGCCCTAGGCTTCTCCACTTATCAGCAGTGAAAAAGATAAATATTTGAACAGGACATTTTATTAAATTCTAAAGTATGATTCACCTCCTGGAAATATCTTCTCAGTTAGTTAACAATAGAAAGTATGCAAAATGGCCAAATTTCTCCCTGAGATTCTTGTGTAGAAACAATGGATCTGTTCTCCAGGGATCATTTCTGAGTCCTCAGAATTGACCAAAATACCTCCCTCAGCCAACCGGGGAGAATTTCGCTTCCCATTGCACTGTCCAGGAAACAAAGAAACTGCAGTTTTTCTTTTATGTCTGATAGGTAGCAGCAACAGAAAGCTGTGAAAAAAAAAATTCTTCTGCTATATTTAGCTATTTTTGTTCCACGGTATTATTATTCATAAGACTTTCTTAAATGGGAAATTAATAGGAAAATAATACATTACACTCCTTCTGTCACAGAGATATGTGAAGGGCTTGGTGGAACACCTCCAGCATTCGCCTGAAAACCTCACTATTTAGTGCACTTCACTTTAGCACCAATTCTCTCAAGAAATTCTTAGTGCAATTAATTCAAGCCATCTAAATTTAAAGCATACTAATTACGCAGCCATCAAAAGAGAAAATCTATCCTTCCAGGAAATTGGAGCCTTAAATATAACTCTCATAATTTAACTGTTTGGATTTTTAAGGGGAAGAAAGGTATTTTGAGGCAGAAGCTTCCTGGAATATACAGATAATGAGCTCAGAAAGTCATCTACAAGCAGAATAAAACTCTGGAGTGATCTTGGTGAACAATGTGACTTCTGCTACACATTTACCTTGTTGCAACTAAAAAGTTTAGGTAGTGTTCCAGAAGGTGCAGAACCAGCAGAACAAATTGCCTTCCATTGTACAGAGGTCATGAACTGTTAACATCATTGAGCTAGACTGGATGTCTGAAGGAAAAAAAAAAAAATTAAAGGATATGTGCAGTTTCTGTCAAGGACTCCTAGGAGTCATGATGTCCTCCTGAACTTCCTGTGTCCCATGAGCTTCAAGAAGTAACTTTCAGAAGATTGTGTGAGAACTCCCATTTCTGCTCTCTGATCAAAAGTAGCTCATTAAAATAATTTTAACTGCAGGTTTTCTCAAAAAATTCCAGCAACTGTTCTGCTTATTTTTAGCCACTGATGGTCTAGAATAAAACCTGTGAGGGTTTAAACTGGTACTAATGGAGTTGCAGGCTCATCCCTACTCCATAACACTTCCCAACTCCCTAACACCAATGAAGCAAGTTGCCAGCTGGACATTTTGCTTTACAAAAATATTTGAAACTGGAACTTTTCCAAAATCCTTGTCCAATGTCTAAGTGGAAAGTCAACTCTTTTCCCTGCTTTTTGAAGAAGGAAAAAGCAAAGTTCATAGACATGGATCTAGGAAAAGAAATTTACATGATGATTTGTTAATTCTGACCTGTTCTGTCTGCAGCTCCCAAACACAGTCTTTTCTTTACAAACATCTGGAAAGCTCCAATATGACCTAATGGCAGTTTCTGGGTATGGAAAACTGGGTTAATTTTTAAAAAAAACCTTGAATTTGAGTATTATGTATTCCCTCTTTCTCCACGACAACATAATTGAGTCACAGTGAGATGAGTGTATATGGACAGTGGGACAGAAAGAAAAAGGCATCTGAAGACTCTTTCATTCAAATGAAGTTTGGAATTGAATTAGATGACAGATCAGGTAACATACAGTTATAAAGATAAAGCTGACCTGCAACCTAACAAGGGAATATCAAGTTGAATGACCACTATAATATGTGATTTATGACCTAATCTCCTCAAGTTTTTTTCTCTTCCCACCATACCCACTAAAATCTACATCAATCCATTCCAGTGTTACTGAATCTAATATGCACTCTAATATTCATCAAGTATGAGGGAGCAGGTATGAGATCTAATTACTATACTCGCCTGATGGAGGATAACATTGGAGTTGTCAGATTAATGTCAGCCTAAAAGAGATACAAGCAATTACCATTTCTAATGGCTTATTTTCTTCTACTCATCCTGCTTTGCAATGCTTGAAACTTGTGGGCCTTTATTCTTACTATTAATAATAACTATTTAGTGCTTCTCTTTTTGGGGAAATATGTAGGTGTTTTTTCAACTTTGCTTAACAGTTTCCAGTGACAGATCTAAGAGTTGTTGCATTGGCTCTTTAGCTGGATATACACAGCATTAGCAGCATATTATTTTTAATACTCTGATTGAATGATGGAAATATGTGTAGGTGCTTGTCAAACCTACAGTCTGACTGTACATACATGTTGCATTTGAGTGCCTCTTCTGAAACAGTTTTAAATATCAGTAAGTAAGAAAAAAAGAAAAAAAGAAAAGAAAAAAACCCAAGTCATTTAAAGACATTTCACGTCACAAAACCTACTGAAAGTGTTGAAGTCCAGGTTGGGTGGGGTTTTGGGCAACCTAGTCTGGTGGATGGTGTCCCTGCCCATGGCTGGAAGGTTGGAACTGGACTATCTTTGGGGTCTGTCCTGGTTTCAGCTATGATGGAGTTAAATTTTTTTTTAGCAGTGGATGGAATGCCATGTTTGGGTGTTAGGATGAGAAGAGTGCTGATAGCACCCTGATGTTTCCGATTTGTTGCCGGGCAATCAAGTACCTTTCTCAGCTCTGCATACTTCCTTACTAGTGAGAAAGGAGGGGACGCAGCCAGGACAGGTGACCCAAATTGGCCAAAGAGGATATTCCATACCAGTTACGTCATGTTCAGTATAAGGGGGGACTAGGGGGAAGAGGGGGAGTCAACGCCAGGACGTGCAGTTTCTGGTGACGGTGGGGTTCGGGGATGGTTCTAAGCTGTGCGGCCTGAGTTGTGTGGTTTGGTGAGAAATTGCATTGTGTATCACCAGTTTCATCTATTTTGTGCTTTAAACTTCTGTTATTGTTATATCTAGTTTTCTGTTATTGTTTAGTAAACTATCCTTATCCCAACCTGCGTGGTTCTGGTTTCTAGGTTGTGGTTTCTTTTCCTCCTTTCTTCCTTCCCTTTTCCCCCTCCCCCAACTTTCCTTCCCCCTTCCTTTTAAAAGTACAAGCGACTGTGTGGGGTGCGGCCCCCGGCTGGGGCAAAACCACGACAGTTATTTTGGCGCCCAACGTGGGGCACGAACGGTTGGGATAATGGTAGATCTGACCCTAACTATCGCAATTAAGATAAGCACTGTTGTTTAAGCAATCTCTGGTCACGATGTTGTGGTATTTATTCACAAGGCTGTGGCAGCAAAACCACCGCATGCTGTATACAATCCTGGCAGGATTCTTTACTCTCTCAGGTCTGCTGCTCCCGTATTTGTTCCCATACTTCATTATAGTGTATTTTATGATATCGGTCTATGATACAATAATATCGATGATCATGAGCTTAATCTGGTACTTGTATGAGGTTTTGCTGTCCTGTCCATTCTTTGGACAGGGAGGGGTTAATAACAGCAGCCGGTATGGTGGGGGCACTGCTTTCTTTTCCTTTGGGCTAAATACAACAGCTCTTAGGGCAGTTTTTGAAAATCTTCAATATCTCTGGGATATTCAAACTAGCATTTTGCTATTGGTAGGTTTGGTGCAGATGGTTCAGTTTTTGTTATATATCAAGCATAGGTTTATGAATACCACTGAAGAGCTTTCTCCGAGACAGAATAATCACGAGTGGCAGGGCATGTGGCAAAGTATGGGCAAGTACCTAGGTACTTTCTCACGCCCGATGGTTTGGAACTTCACTCCTGAACAGCTACAAGACCCCGATCAAGTGACTGCATACCTAAGGAAAAATTGCTGTAGGTTTCCCAGAGATGGACACCTTACTGCACTGTGCTGGGCTCTGGCCACTATTTATCAAACACTGCTTGATAGCAGGCAGCACTGTCAGCACTGTCAGCACTGCCAGGGAGAAGGGAAAGGAAACAGACTGGCAGATACTATAGCTGCTGCAACCACTGGGGCTGACACTGCAGCTACTGCAACCCCTGTGACCGACACTGCAGCTACTGTAATCTCTACAGCAGACACTGCAGATGATCCGAAAAACCAATCCACACCAGTGTCTGTTGCTCCCGTACAAAAGAGGAAAGGCACAAAGAAATCAGTTCGCATAGTGACGGATAAGGATGATGATCAACCGGGATCATCTCGAGGATATCAGGATGAGGCAGAACCAGAGATTGTTACCCGATCCCTGACTCTGAGTGAGCTGCGTGAGGTTCGAAAAGATTTCACTCGCCACCCAAGTGAGCACATTATCACTTGGTTGCTCCGATGTTGGGATCACGGGGCCAGTAGTTTGGAATTAGAAGGCAGAGAGGCCAAGCAGTTGGGATCCCTAGCTAGAGAAGGAGGAATTGACAAAGCAATTGGGAGGAGGCCGGAAATCCTCAGCCTCTGGAGGCGACTACTGTCAAGTGTGCAGGAAAGATATCCCATAAAGGAATATATTACATGCCAGACACCTAAGTGTAACAGCATAGAGACATCTGTCCAGCACCTGAGAGAATTAGCTGTACGGGAGATAATTTATTATGATCTGGACAATTCACGGCTTCCCTCTGATCCCGATGAAGTCCTATGCACTCCAGATATGTGGCGTAAGGTTGTATGAAGTGCACCAGCAGGGTATACCAATTCACTGGCAGCAATTGACTGGAATGATATGGATCCGCCAACCGTAAATGAGGTGGCCTGCCGACTCCGGAAATACCAAGACAATGTTTCCCTCTCCGTCATTGCAGCAGTAGAGAAACTGGTTCAACGACTTGACAACAATGTGTCCAACTCCCAACCCGTATGGAGCAATGTTGCAGCTACTGGGAGAAAGCGTCCATCGTTCCAAGAGGGAGAATACACACCACGACGTACACTGTGGTTTTACCTGCTTGATCATGGAGAAAACATGAGGAAATGGGATATGCAGCCCACCTCAGCCCTTCGAGCACGAGTAAATGAGCTGCGGGGTAAAACATTCGCACAACGAGATTCTGCCAGGAAGAAGGCTGCACCAGTTTCTACTGGGCAGTTCAGTTCCCTAGACCAACTGGAAGGCCTACCTATATGTCCGATGTGCCTGATCCTCTTGAAGGGACCTCTAGGTCCTTTATGCAACCAGTGGAAAACAAATATGATCAGCAGCAATAGAGGGGCCCTGCCTCCAGCCAGGTGGAGGAGAGGGATAATCGGGTTTATTGGACTGTGTGGATCCGATGGCCTGGCACGTCAGACCCACAAGAGTACAAAGCTCTGGTGGATACTGGTGCCCAGTGTACTCTAATGCCATCGAATCATGAAGGGGTAGAACCTGTTTGTATTTCTGGAGTGACAGGGGGATCCCAACAACTAACTGTGCTAGAGGCTGAGGTGAGCCTAACTGGGAAGGACTGGGAAAAACACCCCATTGTGACTGGTCCAGAAGCTCCGTGCATTTTAGGTATAGATTATCTACGTAGAGGGTATTTTAAAGACCCAAAAGGGTACCAATGGGCTTTTGGAATAGCTGCTTTGGAAACAGAAGAAATTGAACAATTGTGTGCCTTGCCTGGACTCTCGGAGGATTCTGCTGTTGTGGGGTTGTTGAAGGGTGAAGAACAGCAAGTGCCAGTTGCTACGACGACAGTGAACAGACGACAATACCGTACTAACCGAGATTCCCTGATTCCCATCCATAAGCTGATTCGTCAACTGGAGGATCAGGGAGTGATCAGCCGAACCCACTCACCCTTTAATAGTCCCATATGGCCAGTGAGGAAGTCCAATGGAGAGTGGAGGCTGACAGTAGATTATCATGGCCTAAATGAAGTCACTCCAGGTATGAGTGCTGCTGTGCCAGACATGTTAGAGCTCCAGTATGAATTGGAATCGAAGGCAGCCAAGTGGTACGCCACAATCGACATTGCGAATGCTTTCTTCTCGATCCCACTGGCGCCAGAGTGCAGGCCACAGTTTGCTTTCACTTGGAGAGGCATCCAATACACGTGGAATCGTCTGCCCCAGGGGTGGAAACATAGCCCCACCATCTGCCATGTACTAATCCAGAATACACTGGAAAAGGGTGAAGCACCAGAGCACCTGCAGTATATCAATGACATCATTGTATGGGGCAACACAGCAGAGGAAGTTTTTGAAAAAGGAAACAGGGTAATTAAAATCCTTTTAGAAGCCGGTTTTGCTATAAAACGAAGTAAAGTCAAGGGGCCTACGCGAGAAATCCAGTTTTTAGGAATAAAATGGCAGGATGGGCGTCGTCAGATCCCAATGGACATTATTAATAAAATAGCAGCTATGTCTCCACCAAGCAACAAAAAGGAAACACAAGCTTTCTTAGGTGTTATAGGTTTTTGGCAAATGCATGTCCCAAACTACAGTCTCATTGTGAGCCCACTCTACCATGTAACTCGAAAGAAGATTGTTTTCCAAAGGGGCCCTGAGCAACAGCAAGCCTTTGAGCAGATCAAACGCGAGATAGTCCATGCAGTGGCCCTTGGGCCTGTCCGGACAGGGACAGCTATTAAAAATGTGCTCTACACTGCAGCTGGGGAGAACGGCCCGACCTGGAGTCTCTGGCAGAAAGCACAAGGGGAGACTCGAGGTCGACTGCTGGGGTTTTGGAGTCGGGCCTACAAAGGATCTGAGGCCAATTATACTCCAACAGAAAAGGAAATACTGGCCGCCTATGAAGGGGTTCGAGCCGCCTCAGAAGTGACTGGAACTGAAGCCCAGCTCCTCCTGGCACCCCGACTGCCGGTGCTGGGCTGGATGTTCAAAGGGAAGGTTCCTTCTACACACCATGCCACTGATGCTACGTGGAGCAAGTGGGTTGCACTAATTACACAGCGGGCTCGAATAGGAAACCCCAATCGCCCAGGAATCGTGGAGGTGATCACAGACTGGCCAGAAGGCAAAGATTTTGGGATGTCACCAGAGAATGAGGAGGTAACACGCGCTGAAGAAGCCCCACCCTACAAAGAACTGCCAGAGAATGAGAAGCGATATGCCCTGTTCACTGATGGGTCTTGTCGCATTGTGGGTAAGCATCGGAGATGGAAAGCCGCTGTATGGAATCCTATAAGAAGAGTAGCAGAAGCCACTGAAGGAAAAGGTGAATCAAGTCAGTTCGCTGAGGTGAAGGCCATCCAGTTAGCCCTGGACATTGCTGAGAGAGAAAAGTGGCCAAGGCTCTACCTTTATACTGATTCATGGATGGTGGTGAATGCCCTGTGGGGGTGGTTGCAGCAGTGGAAAAAGAACAACTGGCAGCGTAGAGGCAAACCTATATGGGCTGATGACTTATGGCAAGATATCTCTGCTCGGTTAGAGAAACTTGTTGTAAAGGTACGTCATGTCGACGCCCATGTACCTAAGAGTCGGGCCATGGAGGAACATGAAAACAACCATCAGGTAGATAAGGCTGCTAGGATTAAAGTGGCTCAGGTAGATCTAGACTGGCAACGTAAGGGTGAATTATTCATGGCTCGATGGGCTCATGATACCTCGGGTCATCAAGGGAGAGATGCAACATATAGATGGGCTCGGGATCGAGGGGTGGATTTGACCATGGACGCCATCGCACAAGTTGTCCACGAATGTGAGACGTGCTGCAATCAAGCAAGCTAAGCGGTTAAAGCCCCTTTGGTATGGAGGACGGTGGATGAAATATAAATATGGGGAGGCTTGGCAGATTGATTACATCACCCTCCCACAAACCCGCCATGGCAAACGCTATGTGCTTACAATGGTGGAGGCAACTACCGGCTGGCTAGAAACATATCCCGTACCCCATGCCACTGCTCGAAATACAATTCTGGGCCTTGAAAGGCAAGTCCTCTGGCGACATGGTACTCCAGAAAGAATCGAGTCAGACAAGGGACTCATTTCCGGAACACTCTTATAGACACCTGGGCCAAAAAGCATGGCATTGAGTGGGTGTACCACATTCCTTATCATGCACCGGCCTCTGGGAAAATTGAACGATATAATGGACTTTTAAAAAGTACACTGAAAGCAATGTGTGGTGGGACATTCAAGCATTGGGATACACATTTGGCCCAAGCCACGTGGTTAGTTAACTCTAGGGGATCTACCAATCGGGCTGGCCCTGCCCAGTCAAAATTTCCACGTACTGTAGAGGGAGACAGAGTGCCAGTAGTGCATATGAAGAGTGTATTGGGAAAGAGAGTTTGGGTCATCCCTGCTTCAGGCAAAGGTAAACCCATGTCTGGAATTGTTTTTGCTCAAGGACCTGGCTGTACTTGGTGGGTAATGCAGAGGGATGGAGAAGTTCGATGTGTACCTCAAGGGGATTTGATTTTGGGTGAGAATAGCCAATATAATTAATAAAGTAGAAATTATAATAATTGCCAAATAACCCATTATTGTATATTCATTATTGTTATGATTGCTGTATGTTGTACCATAGCATTATAGCCGGAGTAATACAAGTTAATGAAGAATGAGTGCCATGATGATGGAACTAAAGCCTGGCCTCTCAAGAACTTTTTTTCTCCCTTTGAAAATAAACTCTGACCCACAGACTATGAGCATGGACCATGCCAGGTGTATCAGTCAAGAGCCTGAGATGCAGCATGCAACGAGCCAATGGAACATACAATTATCCTGAGAAACTGTTACGACAAATGGAGCCTGAAAATCATGGACTAAATGAACTCAACAACTTCAGAGGGATGATTCACAGACTGAGGGAATAAGATCTGTATGCACGTATGTGTGCATACATGTGTACATACATATATGGGTGTGTGAAACACGAAACTGGTTGTACCCAAAGAAATTGTTGGATCTGGTCATGACGTAAATGGTATGGAATAAGGGGTGGATAATGTCCTGGTTTCAGCTATGATGGAGTTAAATATTTTTTTTAGCAGTGGATGGAATGCCATGTTTGGGTGTTAGGATGAGAAGAGTGCTGATAGCACCCTGATGTTTCCGATTTGTTGCCGGGCAATCAAGTACCTTTCTCAGCTCTGCATACTTCCTTACTAGTGAGAAAGGAGGGGACGCAGCCAGGACAGGTGACCCGAATTGGCCAAAGAGGATATTCCATACCAGTTACGTCATGTTCAGTATAAGGGGGGACTAGGGGGAAGAGGGGGAGTCAACGCCAGGACGTGCAGTTTCTGGTGACGGTGGGGTTCGGGGACGGTTCTAAGCTGTGCGGCCTGAGTTGTGTGGTTTGGTGAGAAATTGCATTGTGTATCACCAGTTTCATCTATTTTGTGCTTTAAACTTCTGTTATTGTTATATCTAGTTTTCTGTTATTGTTTAGTAAACTATCCTTATCCCAACCTGCGTGGTTCTGGTTTCTAGGTTGTGGTTTCTTTTCCTCCTTTCTTCCTTCCCTTTTCCCCCTCCCCCAACTTTCCTTCCCCCTTCCTTTTAAAAGTACAAGCGACTGTGTGGGGTGCGGCCCCCGGCTGGGGCAAAACCACGACAGGGTCCCTTCCAACCCCAACCGTTCTGTGATTCTCTGATCTTGTCATTAAGGAAAAATCACTAGATGAAAATTAGAGTCCATCCCATAACAAAAAAAAAAAAAGTTTTGCAGATTTTTTGCTCTGCCTCTATGCTTCCCTGATATAATTACTGATATGCACAATCCAGAAAATACTTGGGACTCTTTTGAAATAATTTCGAACCCAGGTTTTATAATTTGACCTTATATTGTCACTGCTAAATAATATTTATGGTATTTCTGGCTAAGTGACCTTAAAATTCATATACAGTAAGAACTCAGCCAGATGTTGAAAGTAAAATTACCATAAAACCCCTCATTTGCAAACTAGAGGTTCTCTTTCATCTTTTCCTGAAAGCAATCAAACGGTATACAAACTGTCAAAAGCACTATGAAGGAAAAACAAACATATTTTTTTCTCAGGAAGTAAGTTCTATATACAGTTATGTCGTGACATGGAGGGAATTTTGATAGGAAACTTCTTTGTAAACTTCAGTACAATGACCTGCATTTTTACAATGTCAGTTTCATGCCTAATCATTAAGACTGTTAAAAACAGCTATTGCTTTGCTATAGATTTTCCTTTTATGCAATGTCTATGATTTAGAAGACAACTATTCAGTGAAGCACAGCTATATCAAACTTTTGATTTCAACACATCATAGAGAGATGAGGTGATTGTAATAATCTCTACCCAGTGACAAAAGCATGAGTCAATGGCTTAAAATCATTAATAAATTTATATGAAAATGAGTTTCCTGCAGTTAACCTCTGTTGGATGACATTGTTCTTTTTGGTGATACAACTGTTTTACTCCTCAGCAAAGGAACCCATATGCTGTGTAATCTGCTATTTCCTGCTGTAGATCTGTATTTTTATCTTAGAGAATCAGGACTCTTGTACCTAGATACCTTTTAGGCAAGATGAACTCAAAGTAAATTTTAAGAGAGTATGAGCTGGATTTGGGATTTATGGGTTTGATTCCTGAAATGCCCATTTTGACTGACAAGTTTAAAAAGCTAAAAATCAACAAAAGAAGACTTGTTTTTAAATGTTTTTGTAACTTCAGAATGAGTAACAAATAAGAGCTATCTTGCCATCTGCTTCATACATTTTGAAAAAAAATATTTTTAGAAAAGTAAGTAAAAGAAAAATTATCAAGGAAAAAGATGGAAATATGTAACCCTTGAGGACTGCAGTTCATTCTCTGGTACCTACACTCAATCTAGTGTGAAATAATTTATCCTTAGTCCAAGGGATTTAAGCACAATATTAATCAAGTACTTACGACAGATACTCCAGGAGTGCCAAGTTCCCTGCAATATAGCTACAGTAAAGTTTAGATAAGAATATGAGATTGGGATATGTAATCAGTTTAATGGACTTTCTGACTTCCCTCTATTTATTTCTATCAATATATTTAAATTATCTGAAATTTTTAAGGAATGCAACCATTTATTTTCCATCAAAGTCATCTACTTTGTTCATCTTAAAAATATTACTAAATAACATACTATTTTCTGTTGGAAAAGAAGAAACAACAACATTTTTTTCATTCAGGAAAATAAGTTTAGAGTCTGATTGTGGTAGTCAGACTACTATTGCTTAATGAAATTATTATCTTTTTAAGACAAGATTTTCCAGAATATTAAAAAATGCAAAAAATATTGTTTGCTATACATTTGAACCACAAATTAGAACCAGCTGCGTGGAAAACATGTAGGGAAAAAAAAATAAATAAAACAACTTTAAGCTCTCAATAGATTTTTTCTTTTTTTTTCTTTCAATTTTTGTAAATGTTTCAATGAAAGACAAAGCATGATTAATTTACAAAAAAAATTCTGCAATATTGTTTTCAAGAGTTTCTCAAACAATATTTTTTGTCTAACCTTTATCAACACATCAGTTGAAAATAATATCAATAAATAATATTTGAGATTCAACTAATTAGCAAATAGCAAATAAACCACCAAATCCCTTCAAAAAATCATATTTCCTTTGAAAGAATGAACAATAGCCCATCTAGTAAAGGAGGGATGTAGTAAGATGAATAATATTGCAATTTAAAGTCTATATTTAGACATCTGCATGTCCCTTATGGGATATTATAGTTCAACAATTTTATTTTTTTTAAGTCATTTAAGTCAACAATGCTGCTGCACCTCAGCACACAGCTTCACTTGTCACTCTGAGCATCTGAAGACCTAGAATATTTTCCAACCCTTTTTTTTTTTTTTTTTTTTTTTTTTTTTAATACAAGGCATGCTACTTACATAGAATGCTTTGTTACCTGTAAACCACCAAAAGCTTGTTGGGGGGATTTTTTTTGCAACTAAGTTTCTACAGGAAAATTGCATTAGTTTTCTGCATTCTAGATATTCTAGATATTTTTGAGAAGAAAGGCCAAATAGAGTGTTTTAAATAGTATTAAAAAGAAAAGGTGAAGAAAAAAAAAGAGAATAATATCCCACAGTTTCTACTTACATTTCATACTTTGATGGCAGCTAAGACTTGCCTCATATTTACTATTACTTACGCAAAACTGAGTAATAGTGATCACCAGAAACATTACAGCTTCCTAATCCTCCTTTCAATGGAAGTTGTTCCTGGGAGCAGCAGAAGGCACTTTACTCTCATAATCCATATGTCTTTGCCTTGAAAAAGCTGAAGTGTGTTCCCTTTAGCAGTTTCTGGTCTCTCCTGAGACCATTATAAGTACAACTGTAAAAAGCATGTTCTTCCAACATGGTTTAGTGTCCCTGATAATGACTGCCACCAGCTTCCTTTCACTGTGAAGTCAAAACCACCTTCACTATTAACATGGTCATGGGTCTGAGGAGTTCCTACTTCCTACCACCCAGCATTAGATTCCCATCCAAGAAACATAGATTCCTCATGTTTCCAGAGTAAATCTCTCTTTCTCCCCTTGTGCCTCGTTGTGATTTTGTGTGGTCGGGTTCTGGTGGAGGAGGGGGTTGACTTCTGCAAGAAGGAACTAGAAGCTTCCAGCAGGCCCAAAAAATACCATCCGACACAAGGCTAGAGTCATTATTGACCAAGGCTGAACCCATCAGTGATGGTCACAGCACCTCTGGGAATCACATTCAGGAGAAAAAATGCAAGCAACTGTTTTTTGTCCCCAGAGAAGGGAGTGAGAAGATGTAAGAAACTGTACAGACCCCAGTGAAGAAGGGGCAGAGGAGACACACCAGGTGCTGGAGAGAAAGATTCCTCTGCAACCTGTGGAGAAGACCATGCTGGAGCAGGTTGTCCCCTGGAGCCCATGGAAAATGACTGGGAGCAGAGAGCCCACATGCAGCCTGTGGAGAGGTCCCACGCTGGAGTGGTTGGAGATATATGGAAGATGCTTTGACCTACATTGGTTCAAGCCTCTGGCAGGACCTGCAGCCTGTGGAGAGAAATAGCAACAGAGAGAGACAGACTCACACCAGAGAAGGTTTGCTGGGGGGAGTGTGGGCTTGTGACCCTGTAGCGGACCAGGCTGGAGCAGTCTGGGCCTGAGAGACTGAGAGACATTCTATGACTCTATGACTGCATCTCATAGCAGTGACCCACACTGGGGCAGCTGGGGAAGACTTGAAACCCTGTGGGAAAGGACTCACCTTGGAGAAGTTGGTGGAGGACTGTCTGCCCTGAGTGGGACCCCATGGTGCAACAGGGGAAGGGTGTGAGGAATGACGCCCCTGGGCTAAGAAGAACATCTCATGAGGAACTGACTGAAACCTTGTTTCCTCCCCATTCTCCATGCCATTCTTGGGGGGAAGAAGGGAGCGAAATCTTTGAAGTCTGGGAAGAAGGGAGGGGTGGGGGGAGGTGCTTTAAGATCTGGCCACATTTCTCATCACCTGACTCTGGTGTCACTGGGGGTGCAGGGCAGTGCCATCAATTAGAGAATTTTCTTTCCTTTGTTCTGTGCTGAGTCTGTTCTGCCCGTGACACTGATTGTGGAATGATGCCCTTATCTCGACTCCTAAACCTCTCAATATCTATTTTCTCCCTCTTCCAGCTGAAAAGGGGAGTGATAGAACAGCTTTGGTGGTTGTCTGGCCTCCAACCAGGGCCAAACCACCACATGCCTGATTAATGTAAGCATACATGAACAACGTGTCACTTTGCCATAGTTTACTTTTGTTAATAAATATTGTTACTATTATTTATACATATACATAATATAATATATTATTTTTATATTAATATAAAAGTTCATCCTTCCTGTCATTCACAGGTTGATTCATGGTTGCAACGCACTTAAGAAAGACTTGAATCTGAGGTTAGTTAAATGTTCAGGAGTTTCTCCAAGAGTACAGAAGTAAAGAAATGAGAAATACAGTTAGGAAAAATTATCCAAGTCAATTACTATTTATGTTTGTCTCACCTTCATAATTATACACATGATAGACTGGAAAGGCCAGAATTGCTTTTCAGTTACGATACTTTACCTCTAATAAAATAATTTTCAGAAACTTCCTTCCTATTTTAACTTTTAATGAGCAATCCAAGGATAGACACAGAAATTCCCACTTTTTTAAAGCAAAATAGTGTGGCTTATGAACTTTTTGTCTAGGTTCTTTATTTATTTTATTATTATTGCAGTAAAACTGCATGTTACCATTTCCAGAGCTGAATTGTGGTAACATAATGTAAAAATATTCTTAGTTTGCTTCAATGGAATGTCAGATAGACTGCTTTGAATCATTAGGCTTTCTGATTTAAAAGTCTATTAAGCTGACTGGCCACACTGGAATCGATTAGAAGCAATCATTTGATCTGTTACTGTGACTCAGCTAGGAAGATGGTAATGTACTAATAGTGATCAACAGCTGTCTTAAATCTCAACAGTTGCTTTTGCAGAGATCATGTATTTATTCCCTAATATCCTGTTGTTGAATACGTTCTTAATGTATCTCATAATATGTTTATCTTTGTCTTTAAAATCCAGTATTTATTATTACAAATATCACATTAATTAATATTCATGTGTGTCTTTATACACAACGTTTTATAAAGACTCATAGTTTGGTGAAAATTATACCTTCCCATTTCTAGATTACTGGGATATGTTCACTGGTTGCACAGTTTGTAGAAAACAAACTTAAAATATTAGTACGTATTCAGTTACTCTTCTATCAAAGGGCAGGACACTTCATTTTTAAATTCCTTACTATGAGCAAAAATTCAACTTCATCACTGTAAAACTTGCAATATATCCATTATCTTCAGATTAAAGCTAAAAGCTTTTGATATGACAAGCAGGCAATTCATCCTGTTTATCATCTGACAGCTAATTCCCTTCTCCTCATGCTGCAATAGTGCAGTACAAGTGTTCATTTTGTCACACTAGCTTTGCCCTGCCTGAATTTCTTTCCTTAATGCATGTTTGTATTAATCTCCAGATTGTCTTCAAAGTGAGGTGGATTATGTCTCTGCCAAAATTTTAGCACTTCTAAATAATTGATATAATCTCACTGGAGCTCAGAGAGAATTCTTAACCATTCCATCAATCTATTTTAAACAGCGAACACTGACTGGGGGAAATGGGGGAAACAGAGATGGAAGCTAATTACTTTGAGCAATAAGATGTCTAGCTAGAACATCCCTCCTTTAATTTTATAAATTTTCATTTGTCTCTAACTGCCTTTGTAGATGAATATACCTGTTGCATTTACTGGTTACCGTATTTCTACCTCCTCCCCTTCAAATCTGGTCAGACATCATGCAGAAATGGTAAAAGGTAGATGCAAGTTGGGTTTTGCAGCTGTAAACTCATTACCTGAATAGTGATTTTGCTTGTGGATTACAGGATTTATCATTTAATGTAAATATGTATTCACTGGTCCTCTACTAAAACTAGGGCTAAACAGTGAAAGAAAGGGAATGTGTTTATTTTTCTAACATGGGAAAATTAAAACAGAGTCCTTATAAAGACAGGTATATTTTTCCTACTGAAATGAATTTCAGTGTTAAAGGATTCTTGTTACTTTGAAAAGTTGCTTGATTACATATGGCCCAGCTACTTAGTAATAGAATAATACTGTTTCCATCTGTTCACCAGTTTCATAGTATTCAGGTTAAATTCACATACTGCGGTACAGTACTAATTGGAGAACTGTTTCCATAGTCAAATGCACAGGAAAAGTTTATGGTCTGTGGAAGAATAGTCTTCATTCTTGAATGTGGCTTACACCTGACCAACATTCTCTGATGCATCCAGTATCATCTTTCAGTTGACTCTTGGACTTCCCCCGAAATGTTGTGAGTTCAGTGTTTAATGAATAATGATAGAGTCTAGACTTAGATTTGAATTTTTAAAACACTGTCACAATGCAGGAGTGAGACCCTCCTTGAAAGTCACAGTGGATGTCCTCCATACTGTTACTGTAGATCACTTTCTCCCTAGAAAGAAATTATTCAGATATAGGTATTAGAGCTTTGAAAGGACAGAAAAGTAGGATACTTTCCCCATACATATTACTAGATAAGGACTTGAAAGGAAAGACGGCCAAGAATCTCTTGTGTCCCAAAAGTGTATTCAGAACAAGCTTCCCAAAGTGTCTGTGATGTAGGAGAAAGAACACTTTTAAAAGCCTGGGTGCAGCTTGCCCCAACATAACAAGGACCAAATACCAACCTTTAAAAAAGTATACTTTTTTGCAACATCTCAAATATTCTCATAAACATGGAAGTTATGAAAGCTTCATGAAGGAATTATGGATGAAACTTTCAGTTGAGACGACAGTGATCTTTCTGCTAAAATTGTCTTACATATTTCACCATGTTTAGACAGCCAGCTCTCGTTGGGTTATAACTTCACTGGACAGTCTCCATGAACTGGATTCCGTTCAAGTGAAGAAATGCTAGAAGACACACTCTAGAAAATGTGCTCTGGAAACACACTGATACACACAAATACAGTGTTGAAGAGTGTAAGACACAGGAACAAGTCACAGTTTGAAGTAAACCCCTTTCAATGGCAAAGCAAAGATATCAGGTGCTCAACACCAGCTGTTTTGCTCTATAAATCTGTTTTTACTAGGCTACAATATATAGAAACAGAGAATTATGAAGGCTGGAAAAGACCTCCAAATCACCTAGTCCAACCATCCCCCTGCCACATATATTACTTGCTAAACAACCTATATTACTAACTAAACCATGTCCCTAAGTACCTCATCCAACCTTTCCTTAAACACCCTGAGGGACAGTGACTCTACCACATCCCTAGGCAACCCACTCCAATGCCTAACGGCTCTTTCTGAGAAGACAGTTCTCCTAATTTCTAACCTGAACCTGCCCTGGAGACACTTGCCGCCATTCCCTCTTGTCCAATCACTAATTATCCAGGAGAAAAGGATGACCCCCAGCTCACCACAGCTCCCTTTCAGGTATTTGTAGACAGCAATCAGGTCTCCCCTCAGCCTTCTCTTCTCCAGACTCAACAGTCCCAGTTCTCTTAGCCGCTCCTCATCAGACTTGTGTTCCAGCTCCTCTACCTGCCTCACTGCCCTTCTTTGGACGCGCTGCTGAGCCTCGATGTCTTTCTTGTAGTGAGTGGCCCAAGACTGAACCCTGTATTTGAGATGTGGCCTCACAAGAGCTGAGTACAGAGGGATGATAACCTCCCTGGTCCTGCTGGCTATGGTATTCCTGATGCAAGCCAGGGTGCCATTGGCCTTTTTGGCCACCTGAGCACACTGCTGGCTCATATTCAGGTGAGTGTCACCCAACACCCCCAGATTCTTTTCCTCTGTGCAGCTCTCCAGACAGCCTGCCCCAAGCCTGTAGCATTGCCTCGGGTTGTTATGACTAAAAAAATATAATGTTAAGAAGTTAGATGTTAAAGTAGATCTAGTCACCACAGTCCCCTGAAATTACATGAACTGCAACTGATTTTCTATGGGAGAATATCATTATATGGTTAATAATTCTGAGGCTGAAATACTTCAGGAATCTAATGTATGATGGTGCAACGTGTGTGAGGGTGTGTCAATGTAGTCAATACCTCTGATATTTACAGTTACTCAGATACTTTGCTCTGGCTGCAGGCATTCCTGAGATGGCTGTAACAGAGCTCCAGCAACCCAAGGATATAGTCTGTGTACCTCTCACAAAATCCTTTAAGCCATTTCCATCTTAAAGGATGTATTTCCCCTTTTTTTCTCCTCCTCCTCAATCCTACTTCTAAGAAAAGACAGTCAGTCCTTTTTTGAAGCTTTTATTTTAATGCCCTGTTTTTTCATCTGAGTGTAACAATGGAGGATGATTGAAGAGCTGAGACCCAAAGACTCTTCAATTTTCCAAATTGGTTTAATTTGATGAAGAAGGAATGCTACATTTTGTTAAATTATATTATGATAAAGAGGAGCTGGTAGCTTCTCAGCATGAATCTGAAAGCAAATTATTTCCACAAAAAAGGACGATGTATTTAACCAGACAAGTAATTATGTTGTGGTGCTACTATCTTCTCTGCTTCAGATTAGAAAAAGAATTCAATTATCACTCCATTAGATCAAAAAATAATTTTAGTGATACATTCAAATTGAATTCATTTATTCCAAAGCATGCTCTGGATTAACCTTCACACATTTTGCTGATTAGAATCTTCAGTCAATACTTTTACTTAAAAATCTACATTAACTTGCTACAATTTTTATTTTATGTTAACATATTCTGTTATTGATTTTTGTCATACAAATATATTATTTTTCTATAAGATATATAAATAATATAATATTATAAATAATATTTAATTTTCCAGATCAGATAATTCAGTTTGTCACACAGTTTAATAAAAACATTTTGTTTTTCTGTTATTTTGTTTTTCTGACCTTTCCAGCTAGCAATTATATGTCCATAAATAAGGTAAGTTCAGAAGCATAGAAAAAGTCTTCCATAACAAAAAGGAAATAATATATTTTCTTTAAAATTCTATGGTTTGTTTGACTTTTGTATTTTACATTTTGTCCACCTGTATCCCTGGGTGCATTAAGCACGGCACTGCCAGCCGGTCTGGGGAGGAGACTGTCCCTCTCTACCCTGCGCTGGTGCAGCCTCACCTCAAATACTGGATGCAGTTTTGGGCCTCATAGTGCAAGAGAGACACAAAACTATTGGAGAGTGTCCAGAGGAGGGCAATGAGGAGCATGAGGAAAGGTCTGGAGGGGAAGACTTATGAGGAGAGAATGAAATCCCTTGGTTTGTACAGCCTAGAGAAGAGGAGGCTGAGGGGAGACCTCATGGGTGCCTGTGGCTTCCTGATGAAGGTGAGTGAAGGGGCAGGCACTAAACTTTTCTCTTTGGTGACCAGTGATAGAACCTGAGGGAATGTCATGAAGCTGGAATAGGAGAAGGTTTGGTTGGATATTAGGTGAGGTTCTTGACTGAGAGGGTGGTCGTGCACTGGACTAGGCTCCTGAGGGAAGTGGTTACAGCACTGAGTTTGGCTGAGATGGAGAAGTGTCTGGACAAGGTCTGAGATCACAAGGTGTCTCGGTCCCATGATCTGACTTGGCTGGCCCTGTGTGGAACCAGGAGTTGGACTTGATGATCATTATGGGTCCATCCCTGCTTAGGATATTCTGTGATTCTAATATTTTATATGATTCTTTGTCCCTTTCCTTCTCTCCCATAACTTGATGCAACTGTCTAGAGTCGGATGGAAAGACAGAACTCTTGCAAAGGAGAAGTAAGAGCAAGGCCTTGGTCAGCTTAGTAGCTGCAGTTCAATCTAGGAGTAATGATGAAATGTAATAGCATGCAGATCAGATGAAATGAGCTAATAACTGTTTCTGTCTTTGTATTCTGTGCATTTGTCAATAGCAACTACAAAAGCTACCAGGCTAACACGACATCATTGCTGAGAACTAGTCACTCACAAGGTGATTCAACCTCAGCAGCTGCAGGACTGAAATTGGGGATGTGTAACCTTGTTCCTAACAACTTAATCCATTTTTGATCTGTGTTACTTTGGCAAGTCCACCTCCTAGGTCTGTGCTGGGATGCATCTATAGTAGTTGATCCATCCTCCTTTTGAAAAATTGCATTTGGTTTCATATAGGCTATTCATAGCTAGAAGAAGTTGGCTTTGCGAGGCTTGAGCACTGCTCAAAGCCATTTCGAAGCGTTCTTACACAAGGTTTATGTCTGAAAGCTTCTTATGTTCTCTAATTACAATGACTTCAGTGTTTTTAACCTTCTTGGAGATCAATTACTCAAGTAGTTTGGGAGTGAGTTTTCAGTCAGGTTCCTTATCTAGCAAATTGACCCAACAAGACAAAGAATGCTCTACAGGATTTGTTTTTATGTGTAAATTTAAAGGGTCATGCCCTGAGCATGAATGTGTGTACACAAAAAATATACATGCACTAAATTAACTTCATAGACTTTAAAACCAGCTTAAGTTTCATGAATGACAGAAGCTTGTTAGATGAACATACTCACGGGCTTTCTTTTTGACATTGATTTAAGCAGCAAAAAGACACCTACTTTCAGTCTTCAGATTTGTATTATAAATATCTTCTTTAAGTATTAGATATCAATGTCTAACTATTTGTAAATATTTACAGTTTGTCTAGTCCGTAATCTATTTAACATACACTTTACTGCTGCTATGTACAGCAGTTACATAAGGAAATTAGTTACTTTGAGTTTTGTAGTGTATTAAATGAAGTTCCATGAATTTTACTGTATTTATGCAATTGATTTTCCCAATTTAAATTTTATTCTGCAGGAATCAAATAGGTCCTGACAATTGTTTTCCTCAAAATTATGGAGTCTGGCATTCTCCCACATGCAATGGCTCCGATGCTCCAAGTGGTTTAAAAAAAACCAAATTGCATCAACAGACCTAGAGGCTCATTCATGTCTTTCAGAATTCTTAAGGATACATTTTCTGACCTTTAAAAAAAACCCAACAAACCCTAATACAGAAGGTATTAATAGACTCACCGTGTTAGCAAATGAATTTTTTTTCATCATCTCTCTATGACAGAGAATAAAACACTGTTTATTTTTCATTAATAAATAGACATAGATTCTAAACTGTTCAGCAAGAATTAACAATTATATTTTCTGTATTTTGAAAGAGTTAGATATAATGGTATGTCCCAACTATTCTTTAAATTATTTCTAAGTTACTTTACCAGCAAGCACTGAAGATTTTTCCCATGGTGTTTTAAATTACCTAACCCATTTTCAGCAATTTGAAAAATCAATATAACTTGGAAGCTATATCTGTTTTCCTTTTCGTTCCTCTGTTGCCTTTTGTTATCTGTTCTTTCTGTTTATTGTTTTCTTCACCACAGAACTTAGGTGTGTGATATATTTTCACAAAAATTAGCTGATTTTTGACATTTTCACTAATTAGAACTTTGAAAACATGAATGATAATTAGCTTTGGGTGAGTTTTTTTGGTTTGTTTTTTTTTTCCCCATCCAATTCAATTCCTCATCTATGGGATTCATAATTTCTCTCAGATTTGGACAAATAATTTCTTTGATAGAAATATTACAAGATAACAGAAGGTATTTTTTTCCCCATTTAAAGTCCTTATTGATGTTCTTTTTAATCTGCAATAGAAAAGTTGTGTATTTACAGATGTGCCTTTAAAAATTATAGTCTAAGCTTCCTCTTACACTGAATCACCTTTAACTTAATTTACCTATGTTTTAAGCAAAATCTCCTATCGTTTTCTGTTTCCACTGCATGGCCTAAAACTGATCTTTAATGAAAGCTTCTGTTAAGTTTAATCAGATCATTAATCTGTGTGAAGTTAAAACCTTGGATCCCTAAATTAGCAACTCAGAACTAAGCAGTGAGTTTCTCTGAGGTATCACTCCCACCCCTTCTACCAGCTTTATCACTTCTATTCTTCTTACAGCCCAAATGCAGCATCCCACTTGGACGAAGTGTATCAACATGTCAAAAATGTCAATTTTATCAATATAGTCTCTTCAGTAAGGTTTCTAACTCAGAGTATTGATAGGAAGCCTCTTAAAGATCTGAGGTTTTTTTTTTCTCCACTTTGAGAGTTATGCTTTTTTAGTTCTATTTACTCCTATTCTACTATTCTCCTGAATTTCATATTACTAGTACTTTTTCATATTATTTCTTTAACAACCTTCTTATATCTTCATATAGACACAAGAATTTGCCTGTGAGGAGACAAGCTATGGATGAGGTTCATCTCAGTGCTGTAATAGTCGTCAGGTTCAAAATATTCACCACCACTAGGCACAGACTTAGTTCAGCTGTAATACTTTATGTCTTACCCCATCTTTATGCACAATATTGAATGTATTTCCACTGTTGGAAAAGTAACCCAGGCTACCTGCCTTTATTGCTTTCTGGAGCTCTTTGAATCGTACTGGATAAAAAGCAACTTACTAGCTCATTGCTTTGTAGTCTCAGGAAGTTTCAACATGGCCCATTGCTTCCTGTTCTGCTCCTCTAACAGGCTGACCAGGTGCTTGACAAATTCAGGACTTCCAGTCGTATGGAAACTTCTCTGCATGTTGCAGATTCTTGCTTCCTGTTGTCTACTGTTTCCTTATCTACTACAGTGTCACTAACAAAACCATCTCTGTCAGTGACACCCTGAAGTGTCTTTCTAATTAGACTTATTTTGCTTAAAACCTGCAAGGCGTTGAACCTTGCTTCCAGGACACATCATTTCTCAATTTGTCTTGATGCAGACAGCACCAAGCTTGGGAGAAATGTTGATCTGCTGGAGAATAGGAAGGCCCTCCAGAGGGACCTGGACAAGTTGAATCGATGGGCAGAGGCCAATCTGATGGATTTCAACATAGTGAACTGCTGGGTCATGCACTTTGGTTATAACAACCCGAGGCAATGCTACAGGCTTGGGGCAGGCTGTCTGGAAAGCTGCACAGAGGAAAAGAATCTGGGGGTGTTGGGTGACATTCACCTGAACATGAGCCAGCAGTGTGCTCAGGTGGCCAAAATGGCCAATGGCACCCTGGCTTGCATCAGGAATACCATAGCCAGCAGGACCAGGGAGGTTATCATCCCTCTGTACTCAGCTCTTGTGAGGCCACATCTCAAATACTGGGTTCAGTCTTGGGCCACTCACTACAAGAAAGACATTGAAGCTCAGCAGCACGTCCAAAGAAGGGCAGTGAGGCAGGTAGAGGAGCTGGAACACAAGTCTGATGAGGAGCAGCTGAGAGAACTGGGACTGCTGAGTCTGAAGAAGAGAAGGCTGAGGGGAGACCTGATTGCTGTCTACAAATACCTGAAAGGGAGCTGTGGTGAGCTGGGGGTCATCCTTTTCTCCTGGATAATTAGTGATTGGACAAGAGGGAATGGTGGCAAGTGTCTCCAGGGCAGGTTCAGGTTAGAAATTAGAACTGTCTTCTCAGAAAGAGCCGTTAGGCATTGGAGTGGGTTGCCCAGGGATGTGGTAGAGTCACGGTCCCTCAGGGTGTTTAAGGAAAGGTTGGATGAGGTACTTAGGGACATGGTTTAGTTAGTAATATAGGTTGTTTAGCAAGTAATATATGTGGCAGGGGGATGGTTGGACTAGGTGATTTGGAGGTCTTTCAAACCTTAATGATTCTGTGATTCTCCCTAGCATGAGGGAGATTTTTGCTTTGTGTTTGATAAATCTCTGGTTTGACCCTGAGAAAAAAAAATCATTATATATGTCCAGTGTTTCACAGGAATTTCCCCCTATATTTGTGTTGGGTGCCAGATGCCAAATCCAATATGCAACAAGAAGAAACATTCTCTTAAACATCCTCTTTACAATTCCTGTTCATGTATGTCATAAACTGGTATTACAGGGAATTTATCTGAAACTAAATTTTGCTGCTTATTTTTACTGTCATCTAACTCAAAACTGTATTTGAGTATTTTTAATTTTATATTAACACCCTTAAATTAAAGTATGTCAAAATCTCCCAGAAGTGGGGGACTTAAATGAGCCTCTCATGGTTTTAGTTCATCCTTTTCTATCAGGCTGCTGACACATTCTCCTCAGACATCAAAGAACCACAAAACACAATCTGCAACACCACAAAACAGATAGGTACATACCAGTTGAAATGGTCTTCTCTCAAGGTAAAGCCATTAGGGCTCATCAAACATAAAAGACCAGCAAGAGAAGTGTGTGGGGTGGGGGGGCTTGAGGAGAATTACCTATGGAAAAGTAGTCATGGTGTGGGACGGTGTCATGGGGAACAAGAAAAGAGTTTCTGCCTCTGCTGCCAGTGTAAGACAGCTACTTCATAAGCCAGAGCAAAGTTGATTCCTGATAGTTGCTTTTAAAAACTCGCCATTTGGAAGCAACAAACAGCGTATGCTTCTTGATATGAGCCTGTGGAGAAACATACTGAAAGCTGATTAGCTTTAATGTACACACAGACAACAGAGGAGTTGAGATGTAGTGTGAGAGCCGTACATGTAGGGAGAGACACTCAACTGAATATCATTACTAACTCAACAAAGCTCTCTGGCATTGTTTCCCTCTCACAATTTTGATTGTTTAACTTCATGGCAATTGATGAGAACCTCAGGAAGCAAGAGGCAGTGTAACAAATTCAGGGTCCAAGCAAACTGCTGGATTCTTTATATTCAAAGGAAAACATGATTTTTCTCCATTGTCAGTTGAAATCTGTTCTGAACTATTGCAGAATACTTTGGAAATTTATAAATAAGAAAGCAAACATGAGATAGAGTGAGAGTGAGCACCTGTGTGTAACTGACACATAGTCCTTCTTAGCTCTGTAGTTTTTGTCCATGTCTTAAACTTTTTCCTGTATATGACCCCTGCTTTTTCTTTTTCTTTTATCCCCCCAACAAAATAAACCAAAAATCAACCAACCAATCAAAAGCCTGTTTTATAGTTTCCCATTTCATGGGTTGATAATGTCTCATGTGCCTGGACTGTGGCTTGTTCTTTTCAAGGCAAGCACCATGTCTTGGCATTTTTTTTTGTTATTATTAATATTTTTTTCAGTTCAAGGAGTACCACAATAACATCAAGTTTGTATTCTTGTAATGCATGTTGACTACAGAACTTTGGCACTAGCACACTGAAGATTGTAAAGAACACTACACAGGCATTGTCATTATCATTGGTAATTAAATGACTTAATGTTTACATTTCAAAGTTCTTGGGTTTGGGTGGGTTTTTTGGGTTTTTTTTCTTTTTTCTTTTTTCTCTTTTCCAAGTAGGGAACATTCTCAGATCACTTTCTCCAGACATGTATCTGAATCTGAAACACTGCAATCTATTTCAAAGAAGGAAGAAAATTGTAACCATTGAGTTAAACTTACCCACACACACACAAGAAAAGGAAGAATTTTGCATTCATTGAGCTAACTATTCTGCACTACACTGTTTCATTTTCATCTAATGCCATTCCACCTCCTCTTTCTTTTGTCCTGGCAGAGTCAATTATAACCACAGATTGCTACATGGAATTGCAGCACTAAGGAAACTGTTAACACCTAGCTGCTCTGGCACAAGATCACACTAAAGATCTTATTAAGATTCAGCCATCAGCTCTGATGAGTTACATACAGCAAAGGGCTGGGATTTACTTCCAAGTCATTTAATTACAGAAATGAATGAATTCACGGAGCAAAGCCATGAACAGGAAGATAAATACAACCTGACCACTGTTTCATCAGAGATCTCAAGATATCACAAGTAAGACTGAACCAAGTATCTATTAGATATTGAGGGTTTGAACAAATTAAACAGTGGTAAGAAAATGACACAGATTTTTACCCTGATATTAACACATTTGCAGTATTTTACAATTAAGATAAATAAAATTGAACAGAGAGGGAACTAGAATACTCCATGAGGTGGTTTGACCTGGGCTGGAGGACAGATGCCCCCCCCCTTCAAAGCCACTCTGTCACTCTCCCTCCTCAGCTGCAGAGGGGAGAGAATATATAATCAAAGACTCGTGACTCAAGATAAGGGCAGGAGAGATCATTCACAAATTACCATCATGGGCAAAAAAAAATCAACTATGAATAAAATTAATCTAATTTATTAGCCATTCAAAACAGAGTAGGATAATAAGAAATAAAATCAAATCTTAAAACCCCTCCTCCCTCTCCTCCCTTCTTCCCAGGCTCAACTTTACTCCCAATTTCTCTCCCACCTCCCACAGTAGCACAGGGGGATGGGTGTTGGGGTCAGTCCATCACATGTTGTCTCTGCTGCTCCTTGTTCCTTAGGGGAGGACTCCTCACACTCTGCACCCATTCCAGCATGGGGTCCCACCCATGCAGACAGAACTTCTCCAGCATGAGTCCTTCAGTTCTTCAACTGCCCCAGTATGGGTCCCTTCCTTGGAATGCAGACCTTCAGGACTAGACAGTTCCAGCCTGTTCCCCACAGAGTCACTAGCGCACACAGCAAATCTGCTTCAAAATGGGTCTCTCTCTCCTCAGGCTGCAGGTATCACTTCCAGGAACTTGCTCCAGCACAGCCTTCACATCAGGTCACAGCTTCCTTCAGGTGTCTCCACCTGCTACAGCATGGGGTCCTCCATGGGCTGCAGGTGAGTCTTTTCTCCCCATCATCTTCCATGGGCTGCAGGGGACAGCTGGCTCCACCATAGTCTTCTCCACGGGCTGCAGGGAATCTCTGCTGTGGCACCTGGAGCACCTCCTCCCCCACGTTCTTCACTGATGTTGGTGTCTGCGGAGTTTCTTGCATCATCTTTTTCTGGCTGCAAAAAGACCTGCTGCTTGGGGGTTGTTTTTTCTTCCATCTTAACTCTGATATCCCAGACGTTCTACCACCACCACTGATGGGCTCAAACTTGGTCAGCAACAGATGCATCTTGGAGCCAGCTGGTGTGGGCTCTGTAGGACCTGCTGGAAGATTCTAGCAGCTTCTCACAGAAGCCATCCATATAGTCCCCCACTCCACTACCATAACTTGCCACATAAAACCACAACACTTTGGTGCAAAAAATATCAGTCCTTATACATAAAATCTAAACAATTGCACAGAAGGATTTTTTTAAATATTTGAATAGCTACCGAAACACTGCTTTATGTCTAGCTCCTCTAAAGCAGGTAAAGAAGATGGTCAATAAAAACATCCTAACTGATACAACCTATTTTAGTGAGACTCTGGATGTCTATAGGTCGACTTGAGTGTTTAATTTTTTTTTTTTAAATGTACAAAGCTGGCAAAACCACAAAATATTTCCCTCAGAGTACACAAACTTGAAATAGCATGAAAGGCTGAATAATCATAAAGCATACTGCAGTTTTTGTAGGATCTTGTGGTGCATCACTCTATTTCCTGGCTACCCCCTGTGCAAGCATGGCATTTGTCACATGGCTTTACAATTTATTCATTAAACTTTAATATGTCATATGTCTTGCTTTCCTGGTATCCCATTACTGTGTGATGTTAACTACAAAACCAAATACTAAACAAAGCTTTGGAGACAGCAAGCCCTCAGGAAAACAAAACAAGAGCAAAGGAAAACATGAGTAGGTATAACAGAACATGAAGAGGGAATAAGGACAAATTAGAGAATAAAAGTAACCGCACTTAAAAAATGCAAACAGAAGTCCAAGATATGCTAATCAAAAAATGTCCTATTATGCAAATGTTACTGTAATTGCTGAACATATGTATTTGAATCTCAGAAGGAGAGAAAAAATATGTAGCAGCTACTGGTGCCATATTGAACATTTGACTAATTTAAGATATTGATTTTTTATTTCATTTGAAGGTTCTCTTTCCCCTCCCTCCCCCGTCATCCTCCCCCCGGTAATGCCCCCCTGCCCCAAAGAGCATCCTTTTTGCATACAAATGAAAATCTTCAAAACAGTTTGTCTGAGGTTAATAGGTTTAGGTTAAAAATTCTTATAAAGATTTAGCAAGTCAAATAGTTCCTGAACTCTGTGGCATAGAATCAAAGCATCAGGGCAGGTGTAGAAAGAAGACAATCTGAGTGAAATGAAGGAATTGAAAAGACAGTGATTAAAAGAAGGATTATAATAGAAATCTAAATTAATTAGCTGGATAAAGAGCCATAATGAGACAAAGACTTTGCTTTTCAAGAAGGTATGCATTTTGTGCTATCAGGTAGCAGTATTTTAATCAATTCAGTATTATACCAAAGAGGAGGAAAAATTAAAAATAATCAGTGGGGTTTGTTTGGTTTGGTTTGATTGTTCTTGTTTGTTTGAGACTGGGGGAGGCGGGAGGGGAGGTGTGTGTTTTGTATTTTTATGAACAAGGAGTCCTTGATGTCCTTCCTTAGCTTCATGAAGGCAATGCCTGCATCCCATGTAACACAGAGTAATTCCATAGAGTTTGAGAGTAATTTCATCTAATAAAAACTGTTTATTTCATCTTCTAATGCAGTGTTGCTGTATAGGGAAATCAACAAGATAACAGAAGGCAGCAGGGAAGGAAGAATGGTCATTGTCCTCCTCATCAGAAACTTGAGGTTTACTGACCTTACTCTGAAGAATTCCTGGCTAAAGAATGGGTTAACTGTTGGGCTACGTTTCCTACCCAATTTCCAGCACAGCCCAAATACTAAAATAAGACCTGTATGTTTTTCTTTTGCCTGCAGCACAGCACAACATGTATGGGACCATCAAAAGTTTACAGTTGTGGGCAAAATACCATGTAAATTGCAGGAAGATTAGTCACACTGGAGAAATACATATCCTGAATGTCATAAGAAGAAATAAGAATTTGTGGTGAATCTAACAGAAAACACATTATTGTGATTCAAAAGTCTTTTATGGTGACAGTAGAAAAATAAATACTTTCTTTACCACCAAAAATTATAATGAAGATACCTAAAAGTTTGATAGTACTTTGCAATGCCTGGGGTGATCACAGCTCTGGAGTAAGATACTAACATTTAGTTACCTGTGTGTGAAGAAGATAAAAGAAACTCTAAATAGACAAGACATCCCTCATGGCTTAGCAGATACTACACATGGCCCCCAAAAGAATCCTGTACCCTTTTGGAGTGGTCAACAGAAACAATGTGGGATACACAGAAATAGCCTACTCAGTAATACACATATTATATTTGAGCACTGAGTGGGACCCTTCAATAACTGTAGTGGCTGAGTATATAAGGAGCTATTTAATCTGGCACAGAATCATATCACTCAAGCATTTCATATGAATACATACTAAGACAACACCACAGATGAAACTGAGTTTATTTCTGGGGAACTTTATGCAGTGGCTGAAGTCTGAAATGCAAATATAGGAGCTGGCCCAGCTCCTGTAACATGAGGGGCCAAAACACCAACTGCCTTAGGTCTGGGAAAGTAAAGTAGATCCAGTTTTTCTCCTTTGTATTCTGCAATTAAAGTCTGGTCATGGACTAAGGGAGAAGAAATAAAGCCAGATTAAGAAGTTTAGCAAATGCATATTCATAACAGCCAATAAAAAACCTCTTTTCATACTTCATGCTAGGTGTCTTACCTGTGCTAGGGGTCTTTAGGAAGAACCCAGTATGATCACAGAGAGTGTAAAACAAGGAATAAACCTGAAAATATCTCTTTAGAATTATTTAAATTCTTTTATTTTGAATAAAACTTAAAGGATGATGAGGAAGGAATTTCCTGAGAACTAGTAGTAGGGGGGGAAAAAAAAATGTCCAGATTCAACAGGTGCATCAATAAAGTCATTCTCTACATCTAATCCTTTAAAGTGATTACCCTCAGGTTACCTGATTACCTCTCATCCAGCTGTCATGTCACATACTCAGGAGTGAGGGGATATCTCAAACAGCAACTTCAAAGGCTTTGGTTATTTTTCTTTAAGAATGTAGAATATTATTAAATTATTTCTCATCAGTCTATGTCCTGCTTACCTACCCCAGCATCCAGACAGATGAAATTTCCTACTGTTTTTATTTAGTGAAGAGAATATCACAGAAATTCACTTTGGTGGGCACAATTTTATTTCTGATGTAACTTTAGTTTTGCTATTGCATTTCAGTGTCTTGTAAAAGTACTTACTTGGCCATCCCCAACTGCCTTTTAAACTCATTTACCAACACATTGTGTGATCTTTCCAAGCATCACTGAAAAATAAATTGCACATGGACATTTATAAGTTTTATGACCAAGATTTTCTGATTTCACTTTGACAAGATACCCACTGTACAAAAGACAGAAAAGGGTTTACAGAAAAAGGTGAGGAACCTTTGGCAATGTTCTATAAAACCTTTGAGATACCAGTCAGAACACAAATCAATAAAAATTTGTCTCAAATGCTAAAGTTTCTACATGAAAAAACTATCTTCTAATGTTACAGGACTGCATTACAGATAGCTTACCTTTTCCAAAAGATGACATGTTTTCAGGTCTTATCAATGTGCCATAAACAATTTCTGATTTCCTGGCAAAAACTTAAAACTATGGTGCTGTGGAATGAAAGTGTGATCCCTTCACACAGACACTTAGACACACTCACATGAAGCATTCTTTTAAAAAGTTTTCTTCAATCTGCTCCTGTGATTCCTGCAAAAAAGCAGTCTTCAGATATGCATATCCACAGGAAAAGATGTCCTTGTCCATAAAATTATATGGACAAGATAGATGTACTAAAACAAAACAGAGTGAAAAATGTGATTCAGGATAGATTGCTTCCCCATGATGTGTTAGGACCATATACTCTAAGGACACACTCTCTTCACTACACCTCTGCGGATAGAACATAGTGAGTATATTCAAGGAATATCTGTGGCCAGTTCCTTCATGAGATGTTTTTACTCTGCAAATTTTTATCTGAGTTTGCAAAAACTAAGACCTAAAATGGAATTGTTGCATACAATTTTCCAAGCTTTTGCAGTCCTTGTGTCAGACTGGTCTTTGTTAAAACACAAGCTCTGTTTGAAATTAGAATGTGCTGGATGAACTATAATTCTTATTGATAATTTTGTAACTACAATCTCTGCTAGTGTTGCTAAAAATATCAAAAACTCAGCCCTTCATCAAGCCTCCTCTTTGGTTATTGGTGTGGATTGGTGGAGGGTAAAACTCAGTTCTCTAAACTCACTCCTCCCATCCCCAAAGCTGTTTTTGTCCATTTCTTGCATTCTCTTCTAACTTCCACCTCTTGATGGGATGAGAGTTTTCCTTAGAGAACCTAGCCAGGTTGGGACACAGAAAGAAGCATCTGTGGTCTTCCTGCTGCAGCTTCACACTGAGACTTTGGGCATCTCTTTTCCATTTTGAACTGCACTTTTACAAGACTGTGGAAAAACAAAGAAGATATTTTTGTCCCTTACTTAAGCTTCCTGAGGAGAAGCATTTAAAATTCATGTACTTTGACTTCACAGAAAAGGATGTCAATGCAAAAATCATTTGATCAGCACATTATGTTCTGTTGGTGAGATAATCAAGGTTAGAGCAACTGCTTATTACCTAGCACAGAGAGGAAAGTCATCTCACCTTTTTACTAATCAAATCCTAGCTGAATGCAATTTGAATAGTTTTGAAAAATAAATAACACTGCTGAGGGCGAACTGAGCTTCTAAAACATGCTTTGTGGAGTAGGTAGGACAGCATGCAGAACATTTTAAGCAAAGGCCATTTGTTCATGGGACCCCATTGAAATATTTTTGGCAGTGAAATGTCATCATAATTTTTAGAAAAATGAGAAAGAAGTTCCACAGAATGTACAGGAAAATGGTAGTACAACATCAAAATATAAATGTCCCACATGTGGGCCTGTTTAAAAGTTGATAAAAAGTGTAATCTGGAAGACAAATATAAAAACCAGTAACATCTCTTGGTAGGAAGATGCATGTGGGAATGGAATCAGATTCCCTCAGGTGATAACAGTCCATATGCAATACAGACAAATACTTTCTAAGAAAGGCACCTCCATCTATCAGGTTTAGCCCTTGCTCACAGTTAGCTCCTCACAGAAGCACAGCTAGCAGGGCTAGAAAGGATTTCAGAGCCAGGTAATCTTTCGCCTGCCACAACTGTACATAAATATTTTTTGACAGAGATTCATCTAAGTAATTTTAAAAAATCTTCAGTAATGGAGGATCTACAGTCTCTCTGTGAAATATATTCCCATCCTTAACAATCTTTACAGTTAGGAATTTTTCCCTAATGTCCAACCTAAATCTCCTTTGCTGCAGTTTAAGCCCATTACTGCTTGCCCTAGCCCCAGTGGATATGAAAAACACTTTATTCATTTCCTTTTTGCAGACATTTTTTACATGTTTCAAGATACTTATGTCTCTCCTCACTCTTCCTTCCTCTAGACTAAACTAATTCCTTCATGCTGAATATTCAAGACCTTGGTGGCTATGTACAACATGGTCATATATCAGGACACAGGAGACCTGAATAACTGAATGACGAGCCAACCAAGAGTTTATGGGTCAGGATTAAAGTGAGCACAGGGACAGGGACCATTATAGTAGGGGGTTGCTACAGGCCACCTGACCAGGAAGAAAGACCAAGTGCATGAGGCATTTTATAGATAGAAACAGACTCATGTTCACAATGCCTGGTCTTCAGGGGGACTTCAACCCCCCTGATAGCTGTTAGAGGGGTAACAAGGCAGGGCACAAGGTATCCAGGAGGTTTCTGGGATGCATCAATGATTAATTTTTACACTAACTGATAGAGGAATCAATGAGGAGAGGTGCCATGCAGGACCTTGTTCTTACCAATAAGGAGGAGATGTTGAAGAATGTGAAGTTCAAGGGCAGCCTTAGCTGCTGTGACCAGGAAATGGCAGAGTTCAGGATCCTCAGGGCAGCAAGGATGAAAAAGGCTCTCCTGGGCAAAACCAAACCTAAATAGGAAGCCTACAAAAGGTGAAAGCAAGAGCAAGTAGCCTGGAAGAAATACAGAGAAACTGTGAAAGTAGACAGGGATCAGGTTAGGAAAGCTAAAGCCTTGATAGAATTAAATCTCAACAAGGATGTCAAGGCCAACAAGAAAAACTTCTATGTCAGTGTTAAGAAGAAAGTGAGGGAAAATGTGAGCTCACTCCAGAATGAAATGGGAGACCTGGTTACCCAGGGTATAGAGAAGACCAAGGTATTCAATGAGTTTTTTGCCACAGTTTGGATCAGCAAGGGCTCTATTCACGGTGCCCAGGTCACAGATGGTAAAGGCAGAAACTGGGAGAATGAAGAACTACCCGTTGTAGCAAAAGATCAGGTATGAGAATATTTATGAAACTTGAAGAAGCATGAGTCTGTGGAACCTGACAAGATGCATCCAGAGGTCCTGAGGGAACTGGCAGATGAAGTGGCTCAGCCATTCTCCATCGTATTTGAGGAGCTATGGTAATCCAGCGAAGTTCCTACTGAGTGGAAAAGGGGAAATGTAGCCCCCATTTTGAAAAGGGAAAAAAAGACATGGGGAATTATAGACCGGTCAGTCTCACCTCTGTGCCTGGCAAGATCCTGTACTCAGGCACATTGAAATTAAAGAGGTGATTGGTGAAAGCCAAAAGGGCTTCACTAAGGGCAAGTCATACCTGACATATTTGGTGTCCCTTTATGATGGGGTGCCAGTACTGATGGACAAGGGAAGTGCAACGGGTGTGGAAAGTATCTTGCATTGTCCAGCATGAAAACCTTGTCGCTCCATTGGAGAGAGATGGGTTTGACAGAGAGACCACTCAGGGAGTAAGGAATGTACTGGAAAGTTGCACTTGAAGTGTTGCAGTCAGTAGTTTTATGTCCAAGTGGAGACCAGTGCTGTGTGATGCTCCTCAGGGATTGGTACTGGGACAGATGCTGTTTAACATTGTTGTCAGAGACAAGGGTAGTGATATTGCATTGCCAGTGACATACTGGAGGGAAGGGATACCATCCAGAAGGATCTTGACTGATATGAGAGCTGGGCCCGGGCAAACCCAGGTGAAGTTCAACAAGCCCTAGTCCAAGGTCCTGCACAAACGTAGGCACAATCCAAGATGCAACTGTAGTCTGAATGGAAAATGGATTGAGAGCAGCCATGAGGTGAAGGACTTGGAGGTGTTGACTGATGAAAAACTCATGAGCTGGTAATGTGCACTTGCAGCCCAGAAAGCCAGCAGTGAGCTGCGCTGCATCAAAACCAGTGACCAACAGGTCAAGGGAGGTGATTCTGTCCCTCTGCTCTGCTCTGGTGAGACCCCACCTGCAGAGCTGTGTCCAGCTTTGGGGTCCTCAGGACAAGAAAGACATGGAGCTCTTGGAGTGTGTCCAGAGGAGGCCACAAAGAGGCTGGAGCACTTCTGCTATGAAGACAGGCTGGAAGAGTTGGAGTTGTTCAGCCTGGAAGAGAGCAGGCTCTGGGGAGACATTATATCAGTCTTTCAGTACCTACAGGAAAGGACCTACAGGAACACTGGAGAGGGAGTGTATCAGGCAGTGCAGTGATAGGACAAGAGGTCAACAGCAGACCAAGTACCAGGAGATCTACATCTCCCCACGCTGCCAAAGGATTTACTGCTCACCTCTCTCCTCTTTGTGCCAAGCATAAAGTCCTTTTTTAAACTCTCTTTTTTTTTTTTTAAATGCCTTGGCTAATACAGACACATGTCACTGGGAATGCTGGAAGAAAAGAAAATCCACAGGCAATCTTTCTCTCCTGTGGAGAGAGCGAGCCACACTTGACAGATGCTAATTATGTCACTTAGAGTTCTACTAGAAGGTGCTCAGATACCGAAGAGATGGGAATGGATATATAAATACAGTAGGTCTTAGATCTCATTATGCAGTAACTCTGGATTTGAATAAAACCTAGACTGACTGTCAATGATGCTGTTGTAACTGAGTAGTGTGAAAAAGGGGGAAAGAGTTTTTTCTTCCTGTGTCTAGTCTTTGCAAAAAAAATTCTTCCAGATAGATTGTAATTCTGATATATTTATAGGGAATTTGTCTCAATTCTGCATTCTTTCACTTTTTCTAAACTCAGCACCTGAATATTTTCCAGAAATATTAGGCAATGTGACTAAGCATCTGTCAGGTGTTTGCTCTCTCATCTTCCCAAGGGCAGAAGTATGAGTGTGTATATAAGCGGAAGCAGATGGCAGAGTAAGCATATTCTGTATACATGGATGTGATGAATGCAGTAATATTGTTTAAATACAAAATCCTCAATAGCTTTACTTCAAATAGTAGCAGCATATCAGGCTGGGAGAGATGAAATTGGCGGAAATATTTTGAGGGAGAGGCTGTGTAGGAGAGGAGGCGAGGGTCATTCTAAAGAGCCATGAAAAAGGGATTATTTTGCAGTGCTGCAACCAAAAGGGACCACTGGATTAATTCCCTAATTTGGAAATAGAGAATCGATTAGGTGCTATTAGAAGGCATAAAATAAAATTGCAGCACAGTTTGGTTGCTTTTGGAGAACTAATAGGCAAAACCTGCCAGCTGAGACCTGAGATGTGCCCAGAGTGATGGAGAGAGGGGGGAGAAGGAAGCCCAGAAAGGGGAATGCTCAGTTTAGTCTAAGAAAAAGTAGGAGCTGAAGGGCAGGAATTGCTGACCAGCCTCACAAAGTGAACATTTTATATTTCTTCTTTTTATCATATTTTAGAGCACTACTTTTGGAACAAAAGTCCACCAATTCAGCTAGGTTTAACCCTGAAAACAGAACTATCTGAAGAACAGGGGCATCTTTTGAGGCCAGCAGGATAAACATCAGTGGCTACGAGAGAACAAGGTGCATGAGTGACCAAAACCTGATGGCCTTCCTGCTTGGTGGGGTAGAGGAGAGAGCCCTGGGATGTGACAGCTCCAGCTGAGACTCTACAGGAGAGAGAAAGCAGCCAGCATCCCTGGAAGTTGCTTTACCACAACAGGGGAACTTTAAATGGTTATTGCAATTCATGAAAGCAGTAAGTAGGTCATTGTATCTTATCCAATTTCCTCCCTCGTTTTGTTTTCTTGTCTCCCTTCAGGAAAGTACATTTCCTTGCACACTTGATTACTTGTTTGCAAATGGGAAGCGCTTTTTATTGAGCACCCAGATGGTATAACATGCTCATCATTATTGTCCAAACATGAGCAGTTTGGATGGAGGCTCAAGGCAGTGCTTATTAATGAACCTTAAAAACAATGAAATCTCAGCAATCCAAGCCTAGGAAAAGGTTACCGATACATTCTACTCTTTTTTTTTTCCCCTTCTTTCTTTTTTTTTTCTTTCCTTTTTCTTTTTGAGTACTCGTTTAACTTCACATGACCTGACTTCCCTGACTTTCGGATTTTATGTGTTTTTTGTGGTTTGGTTTTGTTGTGGGGTTTTTTGTTTGTTTGTTTGTTTTTTCCCAGGGAGATTTGTTTTGATCAAAAAAGATAGACCAGGTCTATGTGATTTTTATACTTCTTGAATGATAAATATCACTTCTTTTCTACTCCTATTAAAAAGCCCAAGGGAAGATAATACAGGAGCTTGTGGGGAGATAGGAGAGAAGAGTAAGAAATTGCAGGACAATATCAACAGTTGGAGAAAGGATAAGAAAACCCAATTTGAAAAGATTCAATTAGGATAAAGGAATGCTAATGTACTTGGGGAATTTTAATACTCGGCAAACTGACAAAGGAGAAGAGTACAGAAATTACAAAGACTCTAGAACTAAGAAGGGAAGAAAAAAATCAGAAGCTCAAGTCATATTTAGTGTGAGGATAAAGATACAATTTGTGTTTGTTCATGCATAAAAGTTTCTGGCAGAACCAGTGGGTTTGTGGGATATTATATTTCTAAAAATATTTTCCCCACTTTGCAAATAATCCAAAATTCACAAGTCTATGTAATCACTCTAACATACAGTACTAGGAGCTTCTACTTATTCCATTGTGGTTACCTATGATATTTTCCGTAACCAAATTATCTATGTCTGTTATATCAAAGGGGTAAAATTCTTCAAGGGAAGGCGCATTCTCATATTTTTTGTCCTGCTCCATGAAAAATTGCACCATAATACCACCCATAAAATTCAGCTCTAACTCCTCCTGTACTAAAGATTATAGATATATCAAGTCTGGTATAAAAGACTGGTCATATCCCCAACTTTTTTAGTCTAGGCCTTAAATCTCTTTCCATGTGTGCAAAACCACAACTATGACCACTATTAGAGAAACATGTCAAACTGCCGAGAAATTAAACACACATGTCCTCACTTGAAAATTTCAGTGCAGGCAGAACAAAGGTAAGTTGAAGACAAATTTCAGTTTTATTGTAGCCTCTCAAAAGCAACTTTGCAGTGGGACCCCAACTAAGCCTCTTTTAGGAAAGGAGGAAATGCAGCGAGATCTGAATGACCCTAAAGTGACACCATATAAGCCGTGGTTCGATGAGATATTGAAGCATATCTCTAAGGTCTATGAGACTGTCCGAATGCCTAAAACACAGAGATCTGCAATTTAAATCAAAGTGTCTGCTCCCCAGATTAGAGGTAGACATGTATCTTAAGTGTCTTGCTGAATCAGAGCCAAGACTTAGACGGAACCCTACTATCCCTCTGGCTCATTTTACAGCTGATCTTAGAAAATTTATTATTTAAAAATAAGATCCATTATTTTAAATCGTTGTTTATTCCCTCTTTCTCTTCTGTACATCCTCTCCTGCACCCCATGGGGCCCCATAGCCAATTCTCCTAAATTCCCACAATGATCACCCTTCCTTCAGGTTTTCTCCACAAGGTGGCAAAATGCAATAAAGCACATCCCTGCGTTTCTGCCCTGCAGTTCACCTTAAATAAAAAAAAAAAAAATTAAAAAAAAAAATCCGAACTAGATTTGATTCCCCTATCAATGGAGGCTTAAAACAGAGGAGAAACAGGGACTGCTCTGAATACTTTTTATGTGCTTGCTGTTGCCAAGGAAACCATTCCCCTGGCATCCCAGTGCTGAGCATATCTTGCACTTCTAGCATTCTGGTTCTCAGAAAATTAAGACTGTACCACGCTACCATGGTGTGGAGAAACTATTAGGAAATGAGGACAAACACCATTTAAAATAATAGACAAGACTTCTAAAAATAAAAATCTCTTACTGAGATCAGATTTAAAATGTTCTGTATGTTTATTTTTTTTAGGACTGAGCCTTGTATGAAAATAGGTTAAGGTGCAAGAAAGGACCCTGGTTCATGCTGAATATGCAGAAGAAGCTGCTGGTATTTAGCAGTTATTTTCTCCAATGCAACACAAAATTAGCTGTGGGGTGTGTGGCAGACAAAGAAGGCGATGAATAGCTGTGATTCCTTGTATCATGCCATAATAAATGTGATGATGGTATACAGTTTTTATGTGTGGGTAAACATATTAGGACAAATTTATCCCTGATGTGACTCTATTGATTTTGCTGGAATATCCAGGGACAAGTTTGCCATGGTGTTTCATGCGCAGACCTTTGATCCTCTAGAAGTTATTTATGAAGCAGAGAGCAAATAAAGTTTTCCAGGGGGACCCTGACGTATGATCAAATATCAGATGAAAAACCCATATTATGTGTTCACACAGGCTGACACTCACTTTTGTATTGTGTCCTAAGTAACAGTGGTAACATCAATGTAATGAAATGTTGTAATAAATTTAAGAAAAAATAAAATCTGGAACTCATCTGTAAACATTTTAGGCTGGTTCAAATATATTTGTCCAATAGTCCTTTATAGACATAATCTACTATATGTCCAGCAAGAAAATTTTCTTTTACATTATTCAACCATCACTGTGTCCAAAACCTCACTTGCTAGGATAATTTCAAATTGACCGTCACAAGGAACAAGCAAAAGTATAAGCAATGGAGCAGTTCCAGTGGGTGAATACAGAATTTGTCTTCTACATCTTCATACTAATCTTTTTTTCATGAGTCCTGGGAAACACCAGGATCTGCCAAGTACCAGCAATAAGAGGAATGCTGTTCTTACCTCTGTGTCAACTGATCACCATCTGCTACCAGGACATAAGGTCTCTGCTGGAATACAACTGTCATTGTTCAGGCTAGGACTCAAAATTTCAAAGGAATACCTTCATGAAAACCTTTTCATCAATGGAAAGTATAAACATACTCTTTAAAACAAGATGGGAATGAGAAATAAGAGGCAGGATGTGAAACAATTCAATTACCTGGGCTCTTACTTTGAGGATAAATTTTTTGGTTCTTTGGTACTTCAACTGGGACCACAAATGTGTTTCTCCATTGCTTTGTATTAATGTAAAATAATTTTTAGAAAAAGATTAAGCTGAAGAATAAGTTAATAAGGAAATAAACCACCCAATTCTAAGTATTTTCAGAACATAACTAATTATAGGGTTATAGAAAATAAACATTATATTTCCAGTCTACTAGATATAGAGGTGTTTATTTTGCAGTATACCCAAAGACATTGCCTTTACATTTTTCTTATTTCAATGTCCTGGAAAATATGGAAGGATTTCATATAGCTATTAGGAAGGAAGAATACTGTAGGACCTTTATTCAGGGTCTGTATCTTTATATTGCTGGACATCCTATAGAAATGTGAGAAATATTGGACATTAAATCACTAATTAGCAGTTACAATGTCAATCTTTGATGATGAGATTTTCTTGCCTAAGGAATATGTCTTTAGAGATGATCATGCTGATTCTCACCAAGTAGCTGTTCAGAACACACATCTATACATCATTCACAGAATTTCCCCCCTAATGTCTGTGAATGTCTTTTTCCCTAATGTCTTTCACCCTAAAGGACAAAATGCATAGAATCTGGAGTCTTGTGCATAGACCTTCATTCTTTGGTGCAAACAGGTTTTCTTTCTTTCTGGTCCTTAGCTCCTGCTCCCAGAGTATACATATAAAATAACTCATCACTTAAAGGGTTTTTAGCCTTTTGATGGTTGGGGGGATTTTCTATTTTTTTATTTTTTAATCATATTGGAGAGAGGGATATTGTAGCTTTGGGGGGTGAAAGATCTTGCCTCTGTTAATCTTTTTCTTGCTTTTTGTATGCAGTTCCATAAGCATTGATTATTGTGCTAATTATATAATGTGTGCCCTATACTTACTTAAAATGTAATTTGTCTTTTTTAACTTCTCAGAGTAAGGAACACACTGAGTTTGGCCTGGATTCCTCCTTGCTACTGCTAGGCTCTTAACTGGAATGTCTGAATTAGCAGTCAAGAGGTTCCAACTTCTCAGTAATCACAGAAGGATCTAGCACTTCTTCAGGATCATTCCTATTTTAGGTGGTCTCAATGTCTCCTGAAAAGCACCAATTACTTTTCTTTGACCATAAAGGCATCCCAATATATGGGACTTCAACTTAGTTGACTCAATGTAAGGACCCAGACAAGTGAATCTGAGTCTCTATTTTTAGTGTCAGGGACCTGCAGAATTATATAATATTTTCTCTTTAGATTCAAGTGAATTTAATACTTATGGTTGCAATATTCATGTCTGCTGGCCCCAGCTAAATTCAGGGCTCCAACTTATTAGGTACCATAGAAAAATATTATCATTAGTTCATCTTCTATATCATTGTATAAACAAACATCACCAGCCAAAACTGAGATGGGGAAAGCAAAATGTCCTGCTTGAATACAAGCAGTAGGTCAGGAGAGCTGCAACCAATATCTTGGTGTCTTTGCTAATGCTCCAGTTCCCTTTACAGTTTGGTTCTTTGCTAGAGCCTCAAAAACCTACATTTATATATATTAAATAGCTTCAAAAATGTTTTGGGAGAATGAATGCTTCTCCTATCCAGCCTTACAAAATTACTGAAATAATTTCTGTCCAGATCCACATACAAACTGCTCAATTTCAAATTTAATCTCCGCAGGGGCTTGCCCAGGCCAATTGCTATTCAAGGTAAAAACTAACAAACAAAAAATTCTCCATGTACATGTGAACAAAACTCAGATAATATTTATTTTTAATGTCTGCTTAACAAGGGATTTTTTTTCATAGTATTATTGTAACTGTTGTTTCAGTTACTGTCCAACACACAGGCTGATACCTCTATTTGGTAGATTCTCTTAAACTTTTTTTGGACTTAAACTTATTCTGACCCAGTGACAACCAGATAAGCTTAAAGCTTACTTCAGTCACCATTCTCTAATAAAAACTTGCTGTCATAATTAAACAAAATAATCTGCAACTTTTCACTTTCTCATTATAGCTCTCAATTTGTATCTCAGAGTATTTGAGAAGCTGATCCCGGACTCCCTAAGTATTGCTACTGATAATGTACACAAATAAAGAGTGACCCAGTGTTAGAGCTTTTAGAAGAATAGATAAAGGATGTGAGAAAGTGAGACTTATTGTAGAGCTAGGGAATTGAAACACAGAGAAATCCCACGAAGACAGACATACAAGCTTCACTTGAGGCACATGAATAATGGAATCAATAACTTTGTCCAAATAATAGCAGGGGGCAAGGGGAGGTATCTCCAACTGAGTGTGGTTCTGAGGAGAACAATTTTTTATTGAGGTGAGCATAATTAGGAGTGAATAAATAAATAATTGAACTGAATGTCTGGAAAGAACCCTTAACAATGCTTGCTCTGTGGGGACACAGAATATTTTCCTCGGGGGACTGACAGAAGATCTGGTACTTGAAACATTCAAAACTGGACTGGATGAAGAATTGAAAAGTTTAGTCTGTCCCAGAAAGAAGTGCCCTGTAAGTGGCTGTAACGTAGGTTTTACCTTCTTCTTGTTCCAGAATACTGTGATATATTACAAGCAAGCATTCAGATCTCTATTAGAATTAGAATTACTGCTTAAGGGCCTAGTTTCTCATCAATACATGGGAATTTATAGACCTGACATCAAATAAAGTTAATGCATGTTACATCTGTAAATTCTCTCTATGTGATGTGAGACTAGACCACCTAGAATTAAAAAAAAAAAAGAAAAGGAAAAAAAAAGATTATTTGCCTAATAGATCCAGAGAACTCCTTTGGCTCACATACTAATTTTAAAGCTGCATCTAATTTACCTGATAAAGGATAACAGCTCCTCTGGTGCTGTTAAGGCCTGTAGGAGAAATAATTATACAGGTACTCATATTTACTTAAGGACGAGTGCATATTATTTAACTAAGCCTTTGCTGTTCAGCTACAAGAACTGCTGATGAATACCCAAAGCTGAGTTTTGTTCTCTGATAAGGATGGGCAGAACCTGTTAAAAAGAAACAATGCATGTGCATTCAGAGCTAAAAGTATTTAAACATACCTGGAAAATTTTCAAAATTTTGAGTGATAAAGAAACCCAGATCTTGCAGCCTGGGGAGCATATTTCTGGAGTCTTCAGAACTGCACCTTGGGATTTAGTTGGCTACTGCTATCATAACTCATATTTTAAATGTCATATTTTCCATGATTGTGGATGCTCACTGTTATAAGCTACTTGGAGTGGAATCCTTCCAGTTCACATGATTGTTAATTTAAAGCTGCTGAATATCAGAGCTCTACCTCAGGACTCTGAGTTTCTTCCTGAGTCATGCAAAGGTTACATAAAATAAATAGCAGTCTTATAACCTCTTATTCTAGCTGAAGTAAAGGCATACAGCTGATGGAAACAGCCCTTACCGGAGTCTTACTTCACCCAGCGCCAGGAACCACTGTTGAATCCCATAGCCTTACTTACCAAATTCATTGCAGCCAAGCAGCAGTAATAACAGGGGGGTTTGTGATTCCTTGAGGTTTTTTTGCTTTTTCACAAGTGGCCTTCTCTAGATGACTTTCTGAGGGATCATGTGCAGAGGCACAACTGAGAACTACTGAGAATTAACTCTGGTTAATACAAGGAACTTAATGAGAAGGATGCACGGACTTAATTTTAAAATAAAGTTCATCCTTCAAAAACTGCAGCTGTTCGTTCTGATGTCACTTTATTTCTTAATTGCAATATTCATGCAGAGTTTTAATCAGCTGCAATTAGTAATATTTAAAATTTTTCTTTTATCATTACTTAGTTTTACCTTTCCATATGGTGAGCAGACAAATTCTCCAAACAGTCTCTGTTTAAGCAAGAATAAAAGTATATATATAAAAGTAAATAATACTCATTATTTATTGCATCAGTGTAGCATGTCACATTGATTATTATGGTAAAAATCTAATGGGACAAGAGAGCAATCATGTTCTTAAGGTATTATTCTGGGTCTCAAGAACAGTGAGTTTGTTTCAGCTACAGCAAAAAATTTGATTTTCCTTTTTTATATTATTCTTTTCTGATACAACAGTAATCTCCTCTCATTCCACCTCTGTCTTACTCTTTTAGACCAAGGATGGAGCTCCATCATTCATACTGGTGCCTGCTGCAGTATCATTGACTTTCATCAGGAGACTTTAGGCTTTATTGTGATAGAAATAATGCTTTAGATGACTGCCAGACAGCTTTCGCAGATCTATTTTCAACAGGAAATAGGAGGAAACACTTTTGGGGGTACCTTTCTGGAAATTCTCAAATGTCTGTTGAGGTCACCAGGAGCAGGACCTTGCAGGTGGGTCCCTTCTTGCTTGTTCAAAAGAAAAACTAGGATTCACACTTGGTGGCAGTGTTTGGCAGAAAATCTGGAGAGAGCCCACAAGCAGCATCCATGATCCAAATGGGGATCTGGGTTCATGTTTATTAAGATGAAAGATTCAGTTTGAATTTGCCCATTATCCCTGTGTGTGATAATCAAAGCTTTGTCAAAGTCTGCAGAAGTAATTTAAATGGCCATTAAAATAAAGAGAGAGAGGCTTTTGAGCCAGCCCCCACTGCCATAATAAATTCTTGCTTCGTGCAACTTTCCTATCCAGATCGTCAGAGCACGTAAACAAACAAACGTGGGGGAGGTTTGCTGAGCCCCTGCTGTTGCTGTAGCTGTTGCTGCTGCCAAGCAGGGCCTGTGATACCACTCTCTTGTTGCTATCTGTGTTTGCCATGTTTATCTTACACAGAGCAGAGGCATCGGTGCATTGCAGAGAGCAAGGTTCTTGTAAAGGAGATTGTAGATAACCAGATGTCTTTGGCAGTAGGGCTGTCAAGCAACTGCATGTGTGTGTGTGTGTGTGTTAACTTCTATGTGTGTGTGTGTGTGTGTGTGCTGTGTAAAGAATTGCTGGGAAAAGTACAATGCAAGTATTTATTTTTGTCTTCTTCAGGTCAGGATTCTCTTATCACATGTGTTTTACCTAAGTCAAACATAATGTTTTACCTAAATCAAACATAATGTTGAGGTTTTAACAAATAATCACCTCAGATAAGAAGATTTGGATATCCTCCATATTAGGATACAACGAACTCAAGGCTCTGAAGTCTGATCTAAGGAATGGATACCTTTGCAATGTCAACATCTGGCTCTCGGTAATGTCCATGATTTGTGCCTCAATCTTTAGCTTTGTTTTATGTCCGTGTCTAATACCAGAGATGGTTGGTATCTGTTAGCATCTTATCTGCTTAATAGCTGTCTGCTTATCAGGGCATAGCTGTGAACTCTGGCACTGGGTGACCTTTGCTCACTTTTAGCAGTCTTGAATTGTTTAATGCAATAAGTTATTTGGTAGTCTATTTGAAGGAAGCAGCCTGGAGTGATTACAGAGCTCCTTTCATCCCAATTTTAGTTCTCCATAAGCATTCAGGATTTCAGCCTGCCAGTAACACCTTTTATAAACTCGCTTGTATGGGAGATATTTCAAATTGAGATGAAGTAATTTCGCTATACCCTAAAATACCATAAAGTTAGCACAGAGGTTTCTAGACCCAAAAGACAGATAGATATGTGATATGTTCTTGGAAAGTTACCACTATAGTGTTTCCACTTGGTAATGTTTTTTGAGGCAAAACTGGAATTCTGAAAATATTCTTGATGTTAAGGTAGAAGAATAAAGGTTGATTCAATAAACATATTTGATTTCAGTAATTCAAAATGTGATTGATTGTGGTTTGGGGCTCACAATTTTTCTTTTTTTTAACATAACAAACCATGATTTTCAAATGACAAAGTCAATCTGCCACCTCTATTGCTTATATAGTTGTATAATGTTCTGAACAATATATGACATATACATTCTGTAAGCCTCTAAATACAACACTCTGAAAACCCTCTTACTACTCTGTACTAATTAGTGAAAGGATAATAGAGAAAAACACAAAAAAAGAAAAGTGTACTGATTCAGCCCTACAGCAGAGGACAACTGACCACTAACAACAACGATACCGAATAAAAAACTTCTTTCTGGAGGTGAATGGGCTAAGCTCCCCTGCATCATGAAAAATGAAGCCTATATTTACAGATAAATTCCCATCTGATTCTAGCCTGAATGTGAACAGTGAAGCAACTTGCATTCCTCTATCCAGAGTAAGAGTGAGATTATTCCATGGTGGCATTTCAGACACAGGAGAATTTAGCTGGCAAATCCATCAGGTTTAAAACTAGAAAAAAAAGTGTCTGGAGAAACACCAACATATTATCAGTTTTATCCAAAAACACATGTGAAAAATGAAGTGTTTATGAGAATTTGATGTCTGACTCAGAAATCTTTTACAGGACAGTACTGGCTTGGCCTGCTGGAAGTGCACCCTGAAAGAGACAAATAAATGCCCATAGGATCAGACATGCGAGCAATCTTGTGATTGAAGAATTCACTGTGTGTCAAGTGATCTGGAGTAAATGTCTGATTGCTTTATCTCAGTTTATGCAAAATATGAAATAATTTTGCATAGCTTAATGCATCACCAAAGATGATTAAGACAAATCATACTTGCCAAGTGCATACAGAGGCAGTTGCTGAACATTTGCTATGGGTACCCAATTAAATCATGATTAGATAGCTCATCCTTAGGAACTTTTCAGGATCTCTAGAAACATGGTTATGAAGGTATTTGGGCATTTCAAGGCGAAGGTAAGCTCTTTAAAAGCACTTCCTCTAGGGGCAAAAATCACCATCCAGATTTCTTTGTCCAATTGACAGCTAAATAGCTGGTGAGTCAATTCATGTACACAAACTGACATTCCTGAGTACTAGTCAGTGTGACCATCTTGGGTGTCCTCTAAGATTACAATCTGGGGATATCCATCACGTAACAAACCAATGGTAATCATATTTGTTCTTGTGAAACCTTGTAGGCAGTGTAATTGAGAGAAAAAACAGCATGGTCCTTGGGTAACTCTACCTCGATAGAAGCAAACTGCATACATTTTTCATTATTTAAAAAAAAAAAAAAAAAAAAAAAGCTGGTACTAAATTTTAAAGTCTCTGAAAATCCAGAAAGAAAAGAAAGGATCTCAAGATAATTCAGGGACCATACATTATGTGGATTCTCAAAAGTTTTAATAAGGGCCTTTTTGAATACTATTCAGAAAAATAACGATGTTAAGCAACAGCACAGGATTTTAGATTAAAATTCAGTAAATATTAATTAGAATAAATGCAATTATACATACATCTGTGAATGGAGAGGGAAATGAGCAAGACAAAGTCAATTAAATGTAAATTTGAATTTAATTGAAATTCTAGATAGTAGAGATATTTTTGTGAGTTACTGAGGGATCCCTGAGCACTTTCAATTCCTGATTGACATCTCTTCCCCAACTAATGCAAACTAATGGATGTTTTTGTGTGTGAAAAAGGAGTTTAGTATGCTCTGTACCTTCTGCTGGTAGCAGTGTCCTTTTCAGATGTTATGATTCTCCTGAAGAAGACCAACAGAATATATTTAAAGCATTAAAGATTAGGTACCTACTGGAGAATAAGTACATACAGATATTTTCCTGGATATTTTCTTGTATTATGATTGAAATTCAGTGCAATATTTTATGGAACTGATTTGTAATACAAAAAAAAAATCATTCTGGAAAAAAAAATTAAATATTCAAGCCAAATAAAATTATATTTATTATTTCATTTTTTCAATGGGAAAAAAATGTATTTTTTTAATCAGAGGAAAAAAAAAAGATAAATTTGTGGGCATTATACTTTTGGGGGAGAAAAATAAACTTTTCCTATTAAAAAATAAGAGAGTTCTATTTTATATGTAATCATGTGTGGGTAAAAACCAGTACCAACTAACCAAAAGCCATAAAAAAACCCCAACCTCTAAACAACAACAAAAAAACCCAAACCATCAAAGACCCCCAAATAAAACAAGATTATATTTTTAAAGACTACATTAGAACACTATGAGGCAAAAGTTATTCAGTATTGTATATAACAGTCACACGGCTTTCCCATACCTATATAAAAAAGACGACTAAGTATTTGTGTTTGAAATATATTTGTGATATAGCAAATATCTAATATTGGTATCATAGTTTTCTCACATATTGCACTATTAATAAGTAGTACAGAAGATGGTGGAACTTTTCAGTGGATTTCAACATATTGTGGAGGTACGGCTGCCTAATGACAGATGGAATTCAACTGGGATACATGTAAGGTTATCCTTGTAGACAGAAGTACTCTAAACTTCTCATATGTTTCTCAAGCTGCAGGATTCTCTGAGGATCTAAAACATTTGGAAACTCATGGAATGTTTGACTAAGATGTCTGTTCATTATTTGGCAACCATGGGAAAAGCAAACATGAGTCTTGGTTGCATGAAAAATATGATGCTACTGTGTTCAGAATACTCACCTTTGTCTGGAACAGTTGTGATTCCAGGTTGCTTTATTCCTATGGTGGTACCTGAGTCTACCTGCCTGCCCACAGTAAGAAAAACCGTACAACAGTGAAAAGCAAGGATTTTTTTTTTTTTTTTCAAGTAACCAAGAAAATTTCATACTACCTAGTGAATATTCTGAAGAAGAATTCAAGGCTAATTGAAGACTCCATATCAACAAAATACTATTTATAAACTCTGCTCTTTTAAAGCCCTTGCACTGAAGTTGCAATAGCAGAGTAAAGTGTCAACACATAAAATTAGGACAGAACAAGGTAAAATAGCAACATAAAATTTAACTTACCTGGTGGATTTTTCCTCCTGCAGAAAACCTTAATGACAAACATTATAAGAAGACATTTCAAAAGAAAGATAAATTGGTCTTTTAGCACTGTTGTTGTGAGTGCATGCAGACAAAATGACAATGCAAAATGCCCGACTTCACAAAGTATCTGATAAATTCATAGTAAAGTAGCAAAAATTCTATGATCCCAATGCTCATTGTATGATAGGTGGAGAGTCACCCAGGTCATGACTGACAGGAGCCCAAATCAAGTGTTCTGATTAGGTCCCCTGGGGCCCAAAGAAATATGTCATGTATTTTAAGGAATGAGTTGCAGGCAAAAGTTAGTCAGTGTCAGTACCTTTCTTACAGAGTCTGAAGGTCAAGCACTAATTCTCTCCTCACTGTACAATACTGCATCACAGGCACAACTGAATTAGTTCATCAGCTAAAACAATGTAAGCATGCCTTAGTAAGTATGAAAAGAATTGAGCTCAGAGTGCTTTGAGGTTGAGGGTTTTTTCCATATACACTGTCAAGTCAACATGAAACACTGGAAGGACTTTTCTTGTATTATCAGAGAGGGTAAACACAATGTTCATGCTCCTTGTATTAGATAAATGTATCTTTTTATTTTAGTCAGGAGATTTATAGTAGCTGTTTGTAATGAATATAAGAATTTTATCCTCCTTTAACCAGACAAACCGATTAGATTACTCTAATATTAGGGAATGCTTTACTATAAAATAAGCTTACTAGAGTATGAATGTGAATGACAAGCTCGCTGTTTATGACTAGCTTACTTTGAAAAAAAGGACACTGCAGCAATGGGCTAAGTTTCCTATGTTCTCTTTTGTTGCTGTATCTCATCCACCTCATCCAAAGTACAACTAAAATTAGCCTTTCACTGTTCAATAAGGCATATCCTTAAAAAAGGTACAGGGGAATATCATATGATAAATTTGATTAAAATAAATTTAAAAACACACAAACAAACAAACAAAACCAAAAAACCACACAGAAACAAAAAAAAGCCCAGCTCCCTCAGCCTCTCTTCATAGGGGAGGTGTTCCAGCCCTCTAATCATCTTTATGGCCCTCCTCTGAACCCTCTACAACAGTTCTACATCTATCTTGTATTGCAGGCCCCAGTTCTGGACACAGGACTCCAGATGGGGCCTCACGAGGGTAGAGTAGAGAAGGACAATCACCTCTCTGTCCCTGCTGGCCACGCCTCTTCTGATGGAGCCCAGGATACCATTGGCCTTCCAAGCTGCCAGAGCACACTGCTGGCTCATGTTAAGTTTCTCATCTATCAGAATCCTCAAGTCCTTCTCAGCAGGGCTACTCTCAAGGAGCTCTTCTCCCAGTCTGTATCTATGTCTGGGATTCTTCCAGTCCAAGTGCAGCACCTGACACTTTGCAGTGTTGAACCTCATTAGGTTCACCCAGGCCCACCTTTCCAGCCTGTCAAGATCCCTCTGGATGGCTTCCTTTCCTTCTAGGGTGTCGACCACACCACTCAACTTGGTGTCATCCGCAAACTTGCTGAAGGTGCACTCAATCCCTTCATCGATGTCATTGATAAGGATGTTAAAGAGAACCTGTCCCAAGACACACCCCTGGGGGACACCGCTTGTCACCGGCCTCCACCTGGACACAGACCCATTGACCACCACCCTTTGGCTACGGTCTGTTAACCAGTTTCTTATCTACTGGATGGTCTACCTATCAAATCCACATCTCCAGTTTAGAGATAAGGATGTGATGGGGGACTGTGTCAAAGGCCTTGCACAAGTCCAGGTAGATGACATTGGTTGCCTTCCCTTTATCTACCGATGCTGTCACTCCATCATAGAAGGTCACTGGATTGGTGAGGCACGACCTTCCCTTGGTGAAGCCGTGCTGACTGTCCCGGATCATGCGCTCATCCCTCATGTGCTCCAACATGTCATCCAGGAGGATCTGTTCCATGATCATCCCAGGCACAGAGGTGAGGCTCACCGGCCTGTAATTCCCTTGGTCTTTCTTGCTTCCTTTCTTATAAATGGGAGTGATGTGACCTTTTTTCCAGTCCCCAGGGACCTCTCCTGACAGCCACGACTTTTCAAATATGATGGAGAGCGGCTCAGCAACCACATCAGCAGCTCCTTCAGGACCAAATATAGTCTGATTGCTCAGTCTTTTGCTTAATCCCTGTTTAATATTGGTGTTCAAGAATGCGTCAGACTTTTAAAGCATTTTTCTCATACATAGCATCACATAACTGAAAAAGCCTCAATAATTGGTAAGTCTACAGAATAGGTATCTATATGTACAGAAAACATTTTAGGCAGCCCTTTATATTCACTGAAATGTTAGACAGTGTAGACAGTGACATCAGAATACAATTTATTTCATCCCATAGTGAGCACATACATTACCTTCATGCCACTGTAAATTAATTGCTTACATTTAAATTTCCTCCCAGGTGTAGAATGGAGTATGAGTCTAAAATCCAGACTTTACCTCCATCATGGTATTTCAAGGAAAAAAATTTTTTTATGAATTCCTTAATGAAGACATCCATACTATTAAACTTCTTCTGTTGGGAGTCATTTCATCCAGGGGACGTATAACTGGGAGATCACTTGAATATCACACACCACAACTAAGACTGGGTTCACTTCATAGCGTGCTTTCTCTTGTATTTAGAAAAAAATCTAGTCTTATTCCAGTAATAAAAAGGTTCAATAAGAAGAATAACAACAACAAAAACTTAGAGGGCAATTAAGGGAGATAAGAACAGCTCCACTGTAGGACATATGGACAAAGCACCAGAATAGAACTCATTTGGGTTGAGTCAGATTCCCATTTCTGCCATAAGTTTCTTGTAGAACATGGGAAAAGAGTGAATTAGTAATGATTTCAGGGCCCACATTATCAATATGTATGACTACAGTTCTTCCTTTCTCCTTCACTTGTAATATACATTTAGATTAATGCTTCTCATAAGCAGAAAATATTTCTTCTAGTGTTGCTAAACATACAGCTAGAAAAGTCAACTGTAAACTCCAGGACACAGTATTGCAGGTGTATAGCAATCATTAGACTTTTTTTCAGGTTGTTGAATTACAAGCTACCGCTTCAGCTTTCCCTTCTTTTATGACACTCAAGCCATCTCTAGGACAGGTACCCTGTTGGACAGTTTCTTTTTAGAACTGGGTTTCAATTCTATGTTATTTGAAGATAAAGCTGATACTTTAAGGTGAACTGCCAAATTGCAGCCTTTAATTGCGCTGTCAGTCTAGTAAAACATTGTTAAACCAAGGAGAGGATAGTTTGGGTCCATAGAGCATTTTGTCCAATATTTCAGGTTGATTTCTAGATACTGTGGAGACATCTGCAAACTACTACAGATGTCTTCATGCTGGTTTGCTTCCATTTGCACTTTAAAAAGTTGCTATATGAATAGCTAACAGCTTTCCCAGCTGAAAATAAGTGTGAACCATTCTAAAAGTTCACAGGGAGTATAATTCTTCTTCTTCCCATTCATCACGGTTGCTAGTGTCAGTGTATCACCTTGTTTATCATTCAACTGTAAAATTACATTAAAGTAGCATGAGTAGTTGGAATGTAAAACTGTGCAATCCAGGAAATTCACTAGTGCTGTATTTTCTTCCTTGACTCAACCTCATAAACTGGTATTCATCCAGGGTACAAAGTTCTGCCAAGAGGCTGCAAAGACATCTCTACTTTTTTTATATGTGTGTGTGTGTGTGATAGGAAATCAAGAATTATTAAGGGAAGAGATTAAGTTTAGAGCTGAAATATAACAGGCACTGTAATACCATCAGGCTTCTCACATGATAAATGGTTGGATAAGGATGGTCAATTCACAAGAAAAGGGCTGAGTACAGTGATAGTGGAAAGGACCATGAATACCAATCCCTACAATTATTTTATGCTATTCCTACATCCCAAAGGAACTCACTTATTCATAACAAGCAATTAGCTGGAACTGTGAATGTCGCTGATTCTTCTTCCTACCCAGGGACTGCTGAGAGCCCTTCACTTTATTGTCTTACAGTCTCCACACTATGGACTAAGTATGACTAGCACTAACAAATGTATCAGATTTCACTTATTTATATCATAATATTGTCAATATTCTGTTTGTGTTTGATCTCTTGGATGAAGGGGAACAATGTAGTGAAGGGGAATACAAGTTTTTTCCTCTTAATTTAAGGGTTCTGAGAAGAATTAGCCTTTTCTGGAGTTCAGACTCTGGAGGTATCATGAAACAACACTGGAAGTGCTCTTTTGGTGCAGTACTCTTCAAGGGGGTACCCTGTTCTCAGCACAACCACATTCTTCATCCAGGGTCTGCAGATTCCCATTGAATGGAACAAATAACATCTTTTTCTCTGTTCTGAAGCGCAGTGAATGCACAGTCAGTGATAGGAAGAGAGAGAAAAGAATCATCATGAGATGCATTCATGTATTGAATAGCAAAGACTTCCAGATAGCACCTCTTCAGGTGGTATTAAGCTAAGGAGAAGCAGAGGATACTATAACAGAGGTGTAACAGTATCACACAGTCAGAATAGAACTACAAAAGGCCATGCAGAACAGTACATAACACTGGTTTCATGGACAATATTATAGCACCCTGTCCAATCAGATCAATCCGTTCTGGATTACCGTATTGCTGCAGGACAGACAGATCTCATCTGGCTTGTCCTGTCTCTGTTCCAACCCAGACCTTTATAGGCAGGAACATTTTCATTGTGTATATGTTGTTATAGCCCCTAGCTTACTGTGGCTTTCCCTAAGTTTAATCTAGGCAAAATGAAGGAATCTAGGCATTTAATAGTATTATTAAAAATAGAACAATAATATGTATATGCACATAATGAAACTGCTGAACCTTTCACAGGGAACAGAGACAGATTGGCATACACAGTGAATAAAATTAATATAAAACTCAGGAGCCAAGTCTAAGTATTTGAGAAAATGTCTGCTAGAGGAAAGGTCTGCCATAAAAAATAACATTAGTCAGGTGCTGTTGGAAGTTCAGCCTATTCCTGCACCTATTCTGGTCATTTCCTGTAACATGGGAGATCATGGGTTAAGTCAGCAGTGATGTAAGAATCTGTAACACGGTTGTTTATAGAGGAGTGGCATCTCCTTATGTGAGGGGTTGAATTTGGCCCTTAATTTTGAAAAATTGGCTTGAAGCTAAATAAGCTACAGAATTAGTAACACATTTTCAGATCACCATGGCTCCTACATCAGAACAAGTTCAGTTGCCCCTGGAGGTGAGACTGTAGGAAGCAAATTAAAGCAATCTTTTGCCATTATGCTAGTGTGTACATCTAGATTAATTGTTGGTACCAGCAGGGCTTTGCTGTGAGGATGCTCTCAGCAGGGCTGCAGTCTTAACCTATGGCTGTTGCTATAGGGAAAAAAGCTGTGGAAAGGGGGTGCAATAGCACAAAAGGGGAAACACTCCTCAATATAGCCTAAATTAATGCTAATTAAAATAAGGAATAGGTTTCAGGAGGGAAATGGCAATGTTAATCAGCATAATATAAGACAGGGGACTGGAAACGCTCCACTAGGATCTGCGCCTGTAGAGCTCAGTTTGTTTACAACAAACAAAATCTTCTCAGCTACTGTTACTGTAGCCATGGCAACAGTATTGAGGTTACATCTATCAACAAAGAGAGCAAAACAAAGATAAGGCTGGTGTTTAATAAAGATGAGCCGTGATAATTATACACCAGGCAGCAGAGGACTACAAAATTAATAGCCTTTGCCCCCAATGTATGTGACATTCCCTCTGCAGCAATAGAAATTGGATAAACTTGTGACACCAATGTCACTATTTCCCTAATAGGTGGACGAAAGGCATTTAATATATTCCCACTCCTTTTAAATATCACACAGTGACGCAAACTCCTTGACCACTTATTTATTCCATATGTAAGGCACGATGGCTTGGGTTCAAAAGTGACATCTGAGACTGTGTCAGGAAGCATAAGAGAAAAAAGGATTGCTGAGGCTTACAAGGATGATCTATCCAAGTGGAAAAAAAAGATCTATTAAAAAAAAGACACAGGGTTTATACCACTTGGGATATATGCCAAATGCTACTGATTTTTTTCTGTGTCTGTTCATAGTGTTCCCTTTACTTTCTTATACATTTTGCTATTAGCACAAAATGTCCATGTAGGATCTCTCAAATAATCCCCCACCACATTGCATAGCTAGATGGATACAGAAAATCTGTTCTCCGAAAGTGGAAATGATAGAGGAGATGGAAGGATGTATGATGAGTGAACTAGGAAGTCTCTGTTCCACTGTTCCAGCTAATCACATATGACAATGTTGGGATGGCCCCTTTCTTATCGCAGAGAAGGACTCAGAAAGAGTGACTCTGGAGCTAAATTTTAAGAGGGCTATTAGTTGCAGGATATTTCTTAGCCCATATCAGAGGTAAAAAATGCAAATCAAGTAATACAATTATTGAACTAGTTCGGGTTGGAAGGGACCTCAAAGATCCTCTGGTTCCAATTCTCCTGCCACAGGCAGGGACACCCTCCACTAGTCCAGATTGCTCAAAGTACCCTTAAACATGACCCTGAACATTTCCAGGGAGGGGGGCATCCACAGCTTCTGTGGACAACCTGTGCCAGTGTCTCACCACCCTCACAAGAAAAAATTTCTTCTTCACACCTAATCTTAATCTCCCATCTATCATTTTAAAGGTCATTATTCATTGATCTATTACTACATGCTTTTCTGCACAGTTCCTCTTAGTCTCTCCTGTAGGCACTTTTAGGTACTGTAAGGCTTTTTTGAGTTTGTCCAGGAACTCCTGGTTCACACATTCAGGCCTCTGTGCATTCTTGCCTGAGTTCCTTTTTTGTTGGGATTCATTGTTCCTGAGCTTGGAGGAGGCAATCCTTGAATACCAACCAGATCTCTTGGGCCCCTCTTACCCCACAGGCTACATCCCATAGCACTCTACCAAACAGATCCCTGAAGATGCCAAAGTCTTCTCTTCTAAGTCCACATCAACAAGTTTGTAGTGCACCCTCCTTGTGTCCCTGAGGATCTTGAATTCCACCATTTCGTGGCCTCTGCAGCCAAGGCTGCCCTTGAGTTTCAAATTTTCCTCCTTGTGTGTGAACAAGGCCTTGCATGTCACCTCTCCTGATTGACTCCTTTATCACTTGGAGAATTAAGTTTTCATTGATGCATTACAGGAAACTCCTGGATTTCTCATGCCCTGACATGTTGTCCCTCCAACTGATATTGAGATGATTGACATCAACCTTGAAGGCCAGAGCTTTTGAATCATTTAAGTAAAAAGGAATGAGAAGAGTTCTTTCAAACAGTGGTGTTTGATGGTATTACTTTCATTACATATGCCAAAAATCTGGTCTATCATCTGGCCACCTGGCCTCCATGAAACTCTTGAGAAGGGCAAGAGTCCCTTATTGTCCCAGATCATGTCTGACACCCACAAGCAGATGTTCAGGGTGGCATTGGGTATACAAAATGTAATATAGCCACCTACACTTAGAGAGCTGAATTACTATCTCAGCAACTATCAACTTGCTTTAGAAGTTACAGCAATGGAATTTTTTAAGGTAGGTTATTTAAGATCACTTGACTTGAAGCATCTAGAAGTTAGGAACTCAGTCTATGAAGTTAGTTGACTAGGCTACTTCATTAGTAGTTACAGAGAGACTGACACTTCCAAAAACCAATTCATTATATCTAAAGACGTCCAAGATGAGTCACTCTCTGGAGATTTTCTGCTGAAGAGAAAGAAAGACTAAATTACTAACTTAGAAATAGGAGGCACCTCTTAGGTGGTTAAACTTCAGTTTCACAAGTTTTAAGTTTAATCATAACTTCTTGTAATGATTCCTTAATTTTGTTTAGTAACGGATTTACTTTTTGGAAGCAGTTGGAGTTATCACTTAGGATTTTTTTCATGTGTGTTTTGTTTTTTGTTTGTTTGCTTTTTTGTTTGTTTTGGTTTGGTTTTTTTGTTTTTATCGGGAAAACCGACATCTATATCATTAAATAAAGCAATGTGAGGGATCTTTCTCTGATCTTGAGGTCAGGTGATGAAATTTGGCTGAATCCATAACACATTTTTTTCAGCATACTCTCTGTGCCCTATATAGGACTGCTGTAGTCCTTGGAGATAATTCTGATTTTGTATGATTTTCACATTTTAAAGTATTTTGCAATGTGTGGCTCAGTTGCAGATGATGAAAGAGTTGCTACATAGCATTGAAACTTAGAGGGTTTTGTTTCTTGCCTTTTGGTGTGGTCTGAGGACATAAGAGGTCTAACTATATTCTTTTTCAAACCATTGGAGCGTACAGAGATGAGTGCCAATCATGGCTATGTCTGATCCACATTAACCATTAGAAATGCTCTCTAGGTATTTATTCCCATAAATTGTCTCAAATCATATTAGGTGGCATAGTCAAAAAAATTCGCAGTGTATGTGAGCCATATAAGTAAATGATGCAGAATTTCTATATAGACATTGTCAAAGCAGCTATTAACTTCAATGACATAGCAATTTCTTCTTCACTTCAGGTTTTCTCTAGACTTCAATGAAATATGCTCAAACTATTTAAATTGTGCATATGCATCTATACGTATATGCCTAAGGGTGAAAAATAAGTACAGCAATGTATTTTTGTAGTGCAGTGACCTGACAGAAAATGGATGTAGAAGTAAAGCTTAGCAAAGAGGAGTTAATAACAGAAAAATGCTCTGAGCATTAAAAAAGCATTTTCAAATTACATGAAGATGTGCAGTGTCTCAGGGTTGTTAGATTAAATGCCTTTACCTTTCAAATCTGGCTAATAGAAATTCAGATTTGCCATTTGAAATCAGTAAATATTAAATCCTTACAGTGACTTCAGGCATAGTTGTCCCACTCTGGGAACTGCATCCAAACTGCAATTGAAAACTATGTCCAGTAAATCCTCATTTGGAAAGGTGAAGACTGGTGAAGTGATTCCTGTCTTCCTGGGTATGTGAAATACTGCAAGCCTCCAACATACAGGCCCACCAAAATGGCACGATAATGTGACAGAAAATCCCAGTGGCAGAATTAATTTTGTTCTGGGCACAGAGGATTTCCCACTGGAGGACTTCAGAGGCACTTATATTTCTCCATTAACTGGACAGAAGCCCATGTATTTATTGTAGGAGTATTGCTTCATTTGGCCCTTAAAATTGAAGCCTCTACTGTGTGTCAGCTTGGCAAAACAAATCCTGCCCAACATTTTATAGAGGACTTGTTTGTTTGGACTTCTTAGGCACCTACTCTTTCAGCAAAAAATCAAATCGACACAGGGCAATTTATTGTATATTTTATTGTGGATTGGTCACTGCTGGGGCGGTAAGATGGACATGAATTCCCAATGAGTCCCTTTGTTTCCCAGTAACTTGTATCTAAATCTTCCCATGGGGTGATTCAAGCATATGTCCAAGCTGGAACCGTTTATTGCTGATTATCTTCTCATTCATGAATTCCCAAATATCTAAAAACACTTTAAAGAATATTTTGGATTCCTGTCTAATTGTCATACAAGGAGGAAGTTTTTCATTTTTCACAATGTACTTATCTCTTCTCCAGGTTTTTCACTTTCAGTGCTCTCTAAAGCAGAGACCTATTAAAAAATTTAAGCAGCAAAAAGCTCCTTCCATACGTATTTACTGAGATAATTTTATTCCAGATGATGCCTTCATGAAAGAAGTTTGTCCCTTAAGTGTATGCAAAAAAGTGTATTTCAAAAGTGAGTATGAGCTGAAGCAAGAAACAAGAAAAGGAAAAGCATTTTCTGAGACTAAGAAGGCATGTGTAGTTAGATACTGGCCTTGAACCTAGGAGAGCTGACTTAATTGCTGACAGTGCCACAGATTCACTACTTTGGAAAAATCAATTTATCCCTGTATGCCAAAACTACATTAAAGTACATCCAAGTTTACTTTGCAATTATTTTTTTTCATGTTGCAGGCTTGTAAGTGGAGAAAGCTTGTTACTAACTCTGCCTACAAATTGTAATACAATATGCCATAAGTTCAGAGAGAACTTTAATGAAGGCCATGTGGGCTTACAAGGGTTTGCTACAAAAGTAGATGGGTTTTCCGTGGTCTAGATCTTCTTTATGTCAACATTTCAGGAAGTTTTACCTGAAAAGTGGGAGACCAGATTCAGGAGAGAATGGAGAAAAGCACCCTTTCAGCTGCTGTGTGGCGCTCCTGTGTTTGCATGTTGCTTCCTAGCCTTACTGTATATTAAAGTCTAGTCCTCATTAGTGTCTATTTCTTGATTTCACTGCTTACTGCAGTGCAGTACTGCTTATCATAGAATCATAGAATGGTTTGGGTTAGCAGGTTCCTCAAAGATCATCTGGTTCTAACCCTCCTGCCATGAGCAAGGACACCCTCCATTAGCCCAGGTTGCACAAAACACCATCCAACCTGGGCCTGAATACTGCCAGAGAAGGGACATCCACAGCTTCTGTGGACAAGCTGTGCCAGTGTTTCACTGCCCTCTTGGAAAATAATTCCTTCCTAATATCTAATCTAAATCTACCCTCCTTCAGCTTAAGGCCAGTACCTCATAAACAGTCCCTCTCAATCTTTCCAGTAGGTATTGGGATGGTTGAAGTAATCCGTGAAGACCAGAGCCTGTGAATGTGAAACTATTCCTATCTGTCTATGGAATGCTTCATCCACTTAGTCTTCCTGGTTGGGTGGCCTGCAGCAGACCCCTGTTATAATGTCATCTGTCCCTGCATTCCCTTTAATCCTGACACATAACCTCTATCTTAGTTCCTCTTCCATGCCCAGTTGGAGCTCCAGGAAATTCACTTGTTTGTTGACATATAGGCAGACAACCCCCACCTCATCTCCCCTACCTTTTCTTCTTAAAGAGCCTGTATCCTTCCACCCCAACACTCCAGTCACAGGAGCCATTCCACCATGTCTCCATGATGCAATAAGATCATAGTTCTGCAGATGTGCACATCTCTAAGTTCTCTTGTTTATTCCCCATGTGTGCACAGAGGCACTTATGTTGAGTGCCTGATGAAGCTGATTTGCTGGCTGGAGTTGCTGAAATCCCTTTCAGGTACTTCAGCAGTGTCTCCTTGTTGGCTCCTACTACCTCAAGAGCCCCTGGCTCAAGTCCACTAGATTTCAAGTGTGCTGCAGTGTGTCCAGAACATCTTGAACAACAAGCTGAGGGCCCTCACTAGCATCCTATCCCTCTAACCTTTTCCTCTCATCCCACAGCTTGTCACAGGCAAGCCTGATATTCCCCTCCTCCTTCAAGCCTAGTTTAAAGATATGTCAAAGAACCCTGCAAAGTCCTGTACAAAGACAGTCTTTTCCCTTTGAGAAAGGTGAATTTCATCTGACTCCAGCAAGCCTGGTGCCATGTAGGCCACCCCATTATTGAAAAGCCCCAAACTGTGGTGTGCCAATAGCCATGGAACCATGATTTAATAGGCTGGGTCCACCTGTTTCTTCCAACACTGCTGCCTCAACTAGTAGGAAAGGAAAAAATTACCTGTGCAGTGGGTCCCTTCACCAACTGTCCCAAGGCCCTGAACTCTCTTTTGATCACCCTTGGACCATGCATTGCACCTTCGTCACCACCCACATGGAAGACCAGTAATGGGCGATAGTCCAAGGGCCATACCAGACTAGGAAGTCTCCTAGTAACTCCCTGGACCCTAGGGAGGCAACAGACATCCCAGAGGGGAGGGTTTGTCTGGCACATTGTTCTCCTCAGAAGGCTGTTGCCTAAAACTATAATCCACCTTTTCCTCCTTGTGGAGGTGGTCATGGTAGAGGGAGTGTGCCTTTCTGGCCATTGGAACACCTCTGTCATAAATCACTGTCCTACACATCATCCAACAACACTTCTTCCACATCCAGAGCCTCAAACTTAGTGTACTGGACATGCTGGACCTCCAGCATGAACTTCAGTGAACAGGACAGTGACTTGTGAATGAGTCTGTGGGGGAGCAGGACATTGGTCTCTTCAGCCAAGTAACAGGAGAGAGGACAAGGGCAGGTTCAGATTAGATGTTGGAAAGAAATTTTTTACTGAAAGAGTTGTCGGGACCTGGAACAGGCTGCCCAGGAAGGGGATTGGGCCACCATCCCTGGATGTGTTTAAAAAAAAGGTAGATGAGGTACTTAGGGATATGGTTTAGTATAAGACAGGAATAGTGGGACTCGATCATCTTAAAGGTTTTTTCCAACCTTGTGATTCTGTGATTCTGTAATCACAAAGTGCCTGTGGCCATGAAAAAGTCCAGACCAGAGAATATACACCTCAAAAGGTTTGTTGCCTTGATTATGTTCATGCTGCAGCAGGTATACCTCTGAATGGATTGTGGCCCAAGGAGAGGTCCATGCAGGAGAAGGTACACCTTGAAGCATCTGTGGCAAGGATAATGCCATGCTGCCACAGGTACACATTGGAGCATCAGTGGCAGTCCATGAGGTCATGCTGGAGCACCTCAAAGTGTGTGGCCATGGATAAGCCCACAGCAGAGCAGGTGCACCCCTGGAGGGTCTGCAGCCCACAGTAAGGTAGTGTTGGAGCAGGTTTAATTCTGAAGTCATTGCGGTCCATGCAGAAATCTCTGTATTAGATCAAAGGATGAAAAGGAAGAAGGTGGCTAATGAGGTTATATTGTACGGCACAATTTAAATGGTATGGAAAAAGGGGTGGAGAATGTGCTGGTTTGGGCTGAGATAGAGTTAATTTTCTTCAGAGTATCTAGTATCGGCTTTTGCTTTGGGTTTGTGCTGAAAACAGTGTTGATAACTGTTGTGTTTAGGGTAACAATACGTCCACAATAACAATAACGGTAGTTGTTATAAGTCCAGTGCACTGAACTGTCACGATTTGGATTCACAAATAACAAAATACTCTGTCAACCTAAGTGCATTCCTTGAACTACCACAGCTGCCTCAAAGGAGTTTGGTCATGTTCAATGAGAACTAATATGACAGGCTCAAAAGAAAGAGTATTTTATTCAAGCAACAGACACACAGAATCTTTGGATTACCAGTGATAAATTCACTGTCTGAAAAACATTAGTAAATACTAAAGGTCTTAACTACTAACACATTAGAAGATATACAGTAACTCTATAGAGATTTCTAAGTTTCCTGAGGGAGGCAATTGGTGTGACCAAGTGTTCAAATCTTACCAAAAGGTGTCCTGATGGTGGGAAGAGAGGCTCAGCCTGTCGACTGGACCCAGCAATCAGGATGAGGTGCAAGGGTGTCTTCCCTGACATGGTGGTATCTTCCCTGAATCATCTCGGATTTTGGGCTATTTTCATGTCATTTCTTATCTTTAAGGTGGAGCTTGAAGGACTTTAGTCATACATACCTTTATTGGGATTGGCATAAAATTTTCTCACCTCATGTTCAAAAGTACAGAATAACGAAATTGATGGAGGTGTGCTTTGGTATTATGATGACATTATAATTCGCCAAAAGGACAGCATGTCGAGGGCCAAGGACAGCAGTTCTGTCAATCCTCAAGTTTCATGTTATCACAGACTTTGGCCTCAATGTATGAAGTTTGCTCCATCGTCAGCATAGCTGTCTCAAGGTCAATATGTCAAGCTCCCCTGACATCATTAACCTTCAGGATTGCCTCGGAACTTATTACAAAGGAGGAAGTTTAGGAACTTTATGGCTGAGTGGGTGCATGACATCACAGCTGCTTATCACCCAGGGATGTTCGGTAAGTGCTGAGCCTTTTGAAATGGGTTTTAAGTTACCATTATATCTAGTCATCATCCCACAATAACACAGGGATGTTTCCATTCTTGCTGAGCAGTGTTTACACAGAGACAAGGCCTCTTCTGCTTCTCACCCCACCCCACCTGTGATTAGGCTAGAAGGGGTGTTGGAAGCGGACACAGCCAGGACAGATGATCCCAATGACCAAATGGATGTGTCATTACATACCGTAGCTGCTCCCTGTGGTTAAACAACAACTCATCTTACTTTAATAGGCTCTATGTGACCGATAGTGTATACATGTCAATTCCTGTCTTGATCTGCAGGATGTAAGGAGTGGAATAGGGGATGAAGAAAAATTCTAACACCTTCTTGTGGTTTTGCTCCAGCTGGGAGATGAGCATCAAACCGCCTCTCTGTCTAAGGCGACTTGGTGGGGAGCTGGATAAGGATTTTACTGGAACAGCAGAGAAAGACATAACACTAACAGGATTTGTAGCAAAATACACAAAACTGGTGATACACGATGTAGTTTCTCACCAAACTGCACAACTCAGGTTGTAGAGCTCAGAGTGGTCTTGGAGGTGGACCTTGCCCAAAAGCCACGCATCTCAGAGCTGTACACTCCTCCTCCACCAGCCCCCCTTTATGCTGAGCATGATGTAATTGGCATGGAATACCCTCTTTGGGCAGTTTGGGTCAACTGTCCTGGCTGTGACCCCTTCCAGCTTCCTGGGAGCCCCCTGACTTCTCATTAGCAGAGCAGCATGAACAACTAAAAAGTCCTTGACTGCTTGACAAACAGTAAAACATCAGAGTGTTATCAGCACGGCTCTCATCCTAACTCCCAAACACAGTACTGCACCAGTGGCTAGAAAGTAAGTTAACTCTATCCCTTCCAAACCCAGGACACACCTGCATTGCTCTGCTCCACTACTGCAGTGATCATCCTCAACCCACAGTGTTTCAGCCATGCTCAGAGTCAGAAATGGCAAAAATGTCCCACAAGAGATAACAATAACATGAAATAGATCTCTGTTTATATGAATTAGAAAATATTTTAGTTTTCTATTTGGGCTTTAGATCTTTAGACATTGTCAGATCAGGAGTCAGTTTTGAATACATCTCTGAATCAACCTGAAAAATCAATAGATATGGGACAGGGAAAGCCTAGAAAACCTGCTGACATCCTTTTCCGTCTGTGAATACCTCCTGCCCTCCTGGTAGCCCTTGGCTTGCCTCCAAATGCTTGGTGTTTGGGTTCAGAGAGACATCTCAAACTGCTAACCAGATGGACAGGAAAAAAAAAATCTCTAAATGAGTAATGGAAAATTCAGGCTGAAACCAAGGCTAAATGAGATCTATTAGAATGTAGACTGATCTCCAGAGAGAAATGGTGGAAACTGTTGCATGAGTCATTTCAAAGTTGACTGTTAAAAAGTACTGGAAAATATACCACAGGGAGTAATCTTGTGTTGGATGAGGGATAATGTAAGTGATTTACACTAACAGGTCTTTTCCATCTTTAATTTTGATGAATCTACGATCCCTAGCAAAACAGGCTTATTTCCTCAGTTTAATATACCACAATCTGGAAGTGAATATGACAGAAGTGTTTGGGGATGTGATCTTTCATACAGACCAGTCAATGCCAGAAATCAAGCTGCCAGCACACAATACCATTTTGTCACTGTCACTGATCCACACACTAAGACAGCAGAAACATTTTGCGTTTGGTTTGAGGGGGGTCTTTTCTTCCCCTCCCCTCTTATTAAGAGAAAGTGCAGGCCATATGACCAGCACAAAACCTCTGCAATATATACAGAAGATTATTTTCCATTACTTCCATTTCACAGTACGACTTCTGTACTAATTACCCTGGCCCATGGTCTGTTTGCCAATGTGATGTCACCTGCATTGTCTGCAAGAACATTGAAAGGTACTTGGACTCACTGTTTTTGCCTTAAGTGTGCACATTTGCTACCCCCTTCATAAAGGATGGGAATCACCATCTTCTGGTTTTGTGGGTTTTGTTTTGGTTTTTTTTTTTAAACAAACAAATCAGGCTAAATCACTGGAGAGCTGCATTATTCTAAACAATTTATGAGACAGTCTGCCTCACTGTATTTCCCTGTAGAAGGGATTGGACTGATTTTATAAATGATTTATTACTGTTTTCTTCTGTAGGCACCAATAGACTAGACAGAAAAATCAAAGTAAATTGAATGTAAAGTAATCAGTTTTCTTCCTTTAGAGTGGAACAACACACACACACTCATGTCCATAGGCCTGCACTAAATATTGTTAAAATTTGAAAGTAACTATTTCGTTTATGAAACAGAGGCTGTAAAAATATCAACATAAAAATAAGCAATGGACTAGCATTAATTGTGAATATAAAAACTGGTAAGCAAGGAAAGATTTACAGCTGCCTGTGGAGAGAAACTGGATTGTTTGCTCAGTGGCTCAGAGCTGATTAGGGCCAGGTGACTTTTCTTTTTCCCTTGGAAATTCTTTTCAGACTGTTGAAGGAGTTGCAGCAGGGAGTAAATTCCCCTTTACTTTTGATTTCACTGCAAGTTAATATTTGTATTTAATGTTAGCCAAGAAACAATAAAAAAAAAACATTCAAAGGGCCAGTCTGGACACATAGAGTTTACATATATCTGCAATTCAAAAGTCAAAGAAATCAACAAAGAATATTTTTTCCCAACAGTGATTTTGCCTGACATAGTGAGGAAAGTGAATAAACATTTGGCCATTGGTACTTGCGTTCACATGCTAACTGTATTATACTTAAAGGTTCCTAAACCAGCCCGTTTTTAGCTAGTTTAGGCATATCTACAAAAAAATATTGCTGTACACTTAAAATAAGGATGCTGCTTGCTAACATAGTTTAAAAATGGCAAATATTTTAATATTAATTTTAACTGAATATGTCAGTTAAATTATATTATTCATTGATAACGCTACTGAAAATATTTAACCAGAAAAACCAACCTATGGCAAACAAATTTTATGGCCCCCATTTATAGGAAAAAAAGGCACCTTGATAATACAGCATCATGACTATGACCACGAATCAGAAATGTACTGTTAAAGGTACCATTTTTTCTGTCCTTGCAGTAAGCAAGAAACCACAAATCCATTTTAATTTTACAGAGATGAATTGAAAGAGTCAAGCATTTTCATTATGGTGCAGCTGTTGTAAAAACTAAGATAGAAAACAGAAGTGAAAGTATCTTCAAATCACATCCATATTGGCATCCCACAACTGCAGCTTGATTGTATTGTTAATTAATTCTCTAAATGAACAATAAGAAAAAGAGACAATTTATAAAGCATACTTGTCATTTAATTAGTAAATTAACTTTTTATCTCAAATGTTTCTCCATTTAATTAGTAGGTACTGAAGGCCAAGATCACACCAGCTGGAGTTTGTAGAAAGGAAAAAAAAATCATTTATCTAGTCAACAACTTATAACAGAGTGGTCTGTGAGTTCTCTTCTGTCTAGTTTAAAGAAGAATTATAAAGCAAAATGTAGAAATAAAATTACAAAGATGAGTTAATATTGTAATTCACAAGACCAAGTTTGTAATTATTCATGTCTTCAGTTTTACTTAATTATACTCAACTTTTGTTCTGCCATGTTACTCACATGAAGTCAATTAAATGTACAAGTATTTCTTGGACCAGACCCTCTGTATAAATTAAGGAGATTTGGAAACTGCTCTCCAAGAAGTGACTTGTTACAAGATGCTCTGTACCGAGCACATATGGAAATGAAATGAAAATAGAAATGACTAGCTTGAGACACTGTAAATCTTAAATGCTTCTGTAGTTTTGAACAGACTTCTTTAAATACAAGTTACTATGGGCCACTCTAACCAAAGTGTTAGATTACTCAGCGAAGTAATGCTAGGTGGATGCCATTTTCATACTAGAGTGAGGAAGTTTTGAGTTTTCACAGTTCTCAACCTTCACCATAATATGTTTTTTTCTTCCAGAGATCTGTTTGTTTCAAATTTATTGTAAAATAAGCCTTGTAGGGATGAAAATGGTGGCATATAGAGTCCACAGAGCATTCTCCTAGGAAATGAGCAGTTTTCTCTGCAGACTGAACTGATGCAAATCTAAGTCTCTCCTTCAGCAGAAGCTTTTCTTAGTCACAAGGGGAAGCAGATCTAGATAAATCTGAGGGATGAGAAATGCTCCACACTTCTCCTGTTGAGGTTGTGCCAGAATATAGGTTTTCAGCATTTCAGTCTTTCTCAGAAGCACATACATTTTATTTAAGTATCACTTCAGGGGTCTAAGTATTTCTGGATACTGTTCTTGTTGCTTTTCACTCCTGTGAATTGAGGATAATAGCACTTTCCTATCTTGCTGGGTGTTTGAAGTATTCTGGAGTGATGATAGATACATAGTATATCCAATGCATATTGGGTAGCACTTACTGAGAAATCTTATATTGCATATATAAAGCATTTAAATTATATCTCTTGTTCTTCTGAATCTCTTTTTTACTCTCAGAAGCTAATAATATTTTGATCCTAACAATATTGTCCGGGAGCATTTGACTGAGAGGATCCTGTGGCCTCTGTCTAGCTGACCTTGAAAGTTGTAACTTAAGTAAAAACAAAAATACATACTATGAAGGGAATAAATGATTCGGAATCACTCAAAAATATGGGAAAAAATGTAAGTAGTTTAAGAGAGACACACTGCCAACTTAGGCTAATTCATTGCTTCTATTTTAATAATAAAGAGGATTCAGAGTATGGTGCCATGTCTGTTGTGTTATTTTACAACAGATTATTTCCTTTTAGGAGAAGGATCATGATGATCTATTCTTTAATAGATATTGACAAAGTCAAGGATTCCTGTTCTTTAAGTCAAAATTGCCCTAAAAGGAACATCTTCAGCTATCAGATATTCAAGTCAAACAAACAGAAAAATAAATATTTACAACCCTAAGGCAATCAGACAAAATGCAAAACTGCACATCAGATTGATTGGCCCAATTCTACACAGAGAGAGAATACTCTTTAAAAATGCTGTAAGTCAATCTGTATTAGTGTTTTAAATCTGATGAAGGATTGAAATTTGAAATATATTCATCTCTACACATACACACAGAGCCTATTTTCAGAGAACATTCAGGGAGTATTGCAGCTGACATAGTCTCAAGGAGGCAAGAAAATCAGAGGTATATGTTCAGATCTGCCTTCAAGTTATTTTATAATTCTGCTTAGATATGCATCTTATATGATATAGTTTCTGAGAGGCAAGTTTTCTTCTTCCTGTCACTAAATAAAAGCTGGAAGGACTGGAGGGATTGGCCAGGGTCTTGGAGTCTTGTTCTCTAGATATCCCACATTTGATAGCTATCCCAACAGAAATGAAATTTCTGATTGTACAATAAGTATTACTTTGGTTTGGTTCATTTTTATTCTTTTACTATTTTAATTTTTTTTTTCTTTCTTTCTTTCTTGTGGGCTACTCTGCAGAGTAAAAGAGAGTAATTCCAGCCATGATTTTGGTCAGGTGTACTTGTGAATGAGAAAGTACATAAACATCAAGAATGAAAGTTTGAGACTTAACAATTATGAAACCAGTACCTGATTCCACCTCACAACACACATGGTGGTCCAGCTAAGAGTGCTATGATACTTTAATTATACTCTACCAGTCTTGTGATTTACCTGAGGAGGGCGAAACAGTTCTTTTTGATTCCTTATCAAAGAAAGTTCCAATAAGGGCAAAGACACAACTGTTTTCTCAGCAGTTCTAGGAAACCAAGAATCCCCTCTTCCCTGAATTTCACGGCTCCAAAAGTGAAGGATTAGCAGGAAGTTCCTGAAACAGGAAAAGTGGAGCCAAAAGGGATGTGTGAGAATAGTGCTGGATTTATTTCGGTTCTCACCAAGGAGTATGTGAGAAGGGTGTGAGTGGTGACAACCACTTTTAGTGTGGTCTCCCCTGTATGCCTTCAAAGATAATGCTGATCTCCAGGGAAGACAGAATGTGCATGGTGCTCCATGGGGTCACTCCCTGCTTGGGCTGGGGTGGAAGAGGGGTGGAAGTATAAGAACTTAGGGTGATTTTGAAGTTCTCACATTTGAAGAGGAGTGATGGAAAATTGGAAAGTATTGGAAAAGGTACAAAAGAAATTATTGAGGAAATGGAAAACATACCTAAGCTTCATAGATTTAGGAGGTTCAGTATTCTTTAACTTAGCTGAGAGAAATTTTTAAGAGAGATTCAATGTGATCTGTATATGCAGATATTCATAAGCAAGTCATGAAAAGTAGATCTGTAATATATACCTAGATTATAAATAAATAAAATGGAATTTTTTATCTACCCTGAAGGAATTTAACCATTAGAACAATTTGTGTTGATGTGTGTCAATTCCTCCATTGCTTAAGGTCTTTAAATCATGACAGAAAGTTTCTATTTTGCCTTATGAAATTGTCACAGAAACTTAAATAGAAATTACAGACCTGAAAATGAAAGTTTTGTGATGTTTGCTTGATGGAAGAGTGTTTTTTGACATTTTCTATATATAGAAAAAAATTCTATATTTATTTCTATAATGCAATGAGCTATATTTTGATAAAATATGAAAGCTCATCTACAAACCTTCCTATGTCTAGATGAATCTTTTTCCTGTCTTAGCTATGCCCGCTGCTTGAGGAAGTTCCTCAATTCAGAAACAGGAGGACAAATAAGTTCATCCTAATTCCTCACAGTGCCAAAATTTATCCACTAACATCAAGAATTTTGGCTCCCTATTGTAGTACATACTATACAACTACAAATGGAAAAGGTTCAAGGCAATTAAAGAAACTAAGTAATTTAGGTACTCAGAATGTATTTATATCCCACATCCTGCTGTTTTAAATGGGGTTTATAGGTTACCAAGACTTTATTGAGCTTTTGAAAACTTTTTAAAAGTTAAGGGCCTAGAAATGTTCAACTGTAAATGTCCAAGATGCAAACCTGATTTAAGGACTACTATCAAATGATGTGTGAAGATAGTCATTATGAAGTTCTGATTCCATAAGTATATGATTACAAGCTTATTTTTTTATGTCTTTGTGTTATTCCTTAATATGTACCCAGAGGGGTAGTTGCTTGAAATAATATCTATTATTACTAAGGATTATCAATTTGTCTAATTTAGATATCTTGTTTTATCTCTCTTCTTGTTTGTGCTGAAAAAAAATTCTTGGAAGGACAGTTCTGTGTACATTTTCTTCCCTGTAAGATATGAAAGGGAGCATGTTACAAGATACGGTAGTATGCAGATTGACAACTCCTCTCCCAAATAGTTTTGAATTGAGGGAGAAAATGATCAGCATACATTTATGGCAAATTGGCAAAACATTATTTGCTGCACAAATTGAACACGGGTTCAGAGGAATTTTGCACTGCTCTTCAAAGATGATCGTTGACCAGCTATATGATGGGGAGATGGGAGAGATGCCACTAACTAACAAACTGGTTAGCAAACAGCTTGCACAAAAAAAAAAGAAAAAAATCTTCTTTTCCAAACAATATCCAAATAAAAATTTACATAACATTAGTACAGGACTTGGAAATAAGTCAGTTAGGTATCAAGTACATAATCGTATTTCCATACATTACTTTAAAAAAATATAAAGCTTAGTAACTGGATTTATGATCCATTTCATGTGTGGATTTGTCATATACTTTCTTTTATGGACTAAGAGCCAAAACTAATTTGAATACCAGAATCTAGATCAGAATGAAGATGGAATTTTTTTTTCCTAAACCCAAAGTAATGCATGTGGACACCTTCATTTCAGATACCATGTAATGTCACAGGCATTTAATCATTTATATGTATTTAACCATTTTATAAGTATTTAATACTTTTCACATATATATATGCATTTTACACATATATATGTATGTATATATAATGTAAAATTATCTTCAAAAACTTCATGTGTAGCCTTTGAATTAGCTGAGGAAAACAACCTGACACAAGGCCACTGACCACCACTTCATTTTTCCTGCATAGCAGCTTCAGAAGAAAAAACATAAGGACTACTCAAGTGCAGACCTTGATATATAGGGCATGTTCAAGGTAGGTGACAGTTGTGGTTTAGAAATCTCCATTCTAAAGACAAAGTATCTGACCATGGCTGCAGATTAAAAGGACATAATATGGCAGTTTGGTGACTACCCTTCAAACAAAAAAGAAAGGCTTCAGACCCTTGGAAAAAAGGGTCTTGCTGCCCATTTTCAGGGGAGAGTTTTGAACTTTGGATTACAAGTAGATAAAGCTCCATCATGCATTAAAATTTAACTTTTCTTGCTCTTTTTTACTAGCTCTCTGGCTGGGGTTGTTTGGGATTGCTCCTTTTATCTCTCTTCTTGTTGAATGTGCCTTATTGAAGATACTATATTCGACTCCAGGGCATGACTTCAACAGATACCATGTAGCTTTTAGACTACAAAGACCTTTATGGATGAAATGATGAAGAACTAACTGTTGCAAATCCTGAGTAAGAAATTATGAAGGAATCTGCATGGCACATTAGTGAATAACTTTCATCCTCTGGTACACCATATATGGATCTAAAACCAGGTAACAAAGGGACGTATTCCTAAATACAGCACCTGCTATATAATTAAAAGCAAAGGAACTACTCATAATATAAGCTATTATTCAAGTTTAGTAAAGCTAGGAGAATAGAAATGACAGAAACCTGCCTATTCTAGTTTTTCATTGTCATTCTTCTGTGTGCTAAAATTCACATTGTATTCATTCCAAGATTCTTGTATTCTGATTTTCCTACCTTTTTTTTTACCTGCTCAGCATTTCAGATTTTCTCTATTTACCCACAGTTTTGCCTAATCCAAGCTAATTATCACATAAAGGGAAGCAGTATGCTCAAACTACAACCTGCTAATCTCATTAAACAGGGTTCTGGTTTTTCAACCTTTCACTTAACACACAAAATGAAACACCACTTGATTTGAAAGGTACCTTGTAAGAAAAACAATATCTGAAGTGTTACTCTTTCAGAGGCAATTCAGGAGAATCTGCTTTATTTGAGTGGCCGATAAAGACAATCTCTTTTCCATGGATTATATGGAGGTAGGAACTCCAAGTAGTGTATATATTGCTGCCTCCATAAAAGCAATCTAGATCTCATAGTTTTTATAAAGACTAGATTCTTCTTTTCAGAGCAATGACACTTTCCATCCTGTGACTTCTTACAGCCCAAAGGCTCCCCAAAGCAATATGCGGATCATATGCAGTCCAAGCCAACAAAATTTAATTCCCTTTGAGGAAGAAGGGGAAAACTGTTGACAGCCAAATTACATCAGAAGACAAGAGGACTCCATTTGAATCACTGATTTAATGTAAAATGGCCCAATCTAATGAAAAAGACCACTTTTGGTACTTGAAGCTGCACATGCTACAAAGTATATTGGGGAAAGAAGACTCAACACTTCTTATAAGTCTCCATTATTAGCCTAGTTCTCAGTATCACAAAATGGATTCTGAGGTCAATAAACAGGTAAATGCTAACACAAGTAGTCTGTTCAAGGTGCTGTTCAGATTGCACATCCTTCCCTGGGAAGCAACGTGCAGCCAAATGTTTCTGAATTCAATTATATAAGCAAAAATACCTGCTGAACATTATCTGCATTTTAAAAGATCTCCCTTTTAAAGAGAGAGACTATTAATTTTAGTACATGTGATCTCTCGTCACAGAAGACTGCAGGAACATAACAGGGCAGACTAGTTCCTGGAGCTTCACATATTCAGCCTACACCACAAGTGCATTTATTTAAGGACAAAAAATAATATTCCATGGCCCCTCTTATGAAACCTGTCTAACTATCAAAAACATTATCCTTTTTTTTTTTTTTTCCAGTAGAGAGGAATTTCCCTCTACATCTTATCCTATTCCTATTAGATGTATCTCTTTGTCACTAATATTTTGTGGTGGGTCCATAAAGATGGAGGCAACTGTCTTGACAGATCAATAACATCTTTCATCTCATGACTACACCATCTGCACATGAATACTGTATCAGCCCATTTCACAAGCCTTAACGTATGCAAACTCTTCTCTATTTCTTCAATAGTTTTCTATAGAAGAAAAGGAAACTTGTTTCTTAAAACCTTGGGTTTACCATGTACTTACTGTTGTTCATTTTTCCTCCATTTCTTCCTGTGACAAAGATTTTTATATTTCAATCTTTTCCTCACAGTAGCAACCTACTATTCATTCAAGAACAATAGTAATTTCCAAGTGTTACAATACTGTCAATTGGCACCTCTGCTACAAAATTTGTAAAAAAATAACTTCCTGTGCAAAGAAATTTTAAGAAAAGGAGAGACAAAAGAGGAAGAAGGGACCAGAGAGATTTCTTGTGAATCAACCTTAGGTCAGAACTAGGTGCTGCATTCAGATTTCCTGAGCTTCATATCTCTTTCTGCACAATGCAATCAACTGCACTCTATAACATGATAATAGGGAAGATTTCTGTTTAAGAGAAAGTATAACACTTTGACTATGTCCTGTTGTTCATGGGTGTTGACATCTGTAAATATCCTGAAACTTTTGGTTATACATCTATTCCAACTGGAAGTATAAAAATTTAGTGGCTTTTTTGTTTATGTACACAATAATTAATGGTAAAAGGAGGTAGTGTCTTAGCTCAGAAATTTGGACTAAAGCATCGTTTATGAGCAGTCACACCATATTTAAGTTTATGGCTGTGTTCTGCATGGTTCTACTACGTGCTGTTTATGAAGTTATTCAGGGTTCTGTGCAATGAAAAAAGCCAATTAAGAATTAGACATTATAATTTTGGACTCCTAGTTTACATATTTTCCTTTTTCAGTAAAATTTATTTCCGTGTAGCCTGTGCAATGGTATTTAAATGAATGATTAGTGGTCTTCTCTAGGAAGTTAATAGTCCTCATATCTGTAAGTGAGCTTCTTTGGCTTCAAAGGCACAGTGGACTTGATCTATTCACTTCTGTAAGTGCCATATAGATGCAGCAAAGAAAGCCAAAACGTAGTTTAAATATGTACACACAAAGAGAACCACCTGAGTTCTGCTACTCTTATATGATCTACCAGAGCCTGGAATACTTCTACTTCATTCTGAAGAAGGGCTACAACTACAGGATGCTCTTTTTGCCTTGAATAAGGAAACACATAGGCTTCAACAGAACCCCTCTATTCATAGGGTTGCTACAGGAGGTCTGTACTGTCCTCTTCCAGGTGGTTAATATGAAGGGAGCTGGGAATGAGGATTTAATTGCATGGGAGCAAGGTGTATAAGGAAGATTTTGACTGACAGATGGCAAATATATATTCCAAAACAACCAGTACATTGAAAAGGACCAGAAAAATGTACATGTCTGCATGCATGAAAGTATGTTGTCTTGTAAAACAGTGATCAAGACAAAGGCTTTTCTACTACTCAGAGGGAAAGGAATGATGAAAAGGCCATAACATCTAGTGCCTGCTCTGCACTTGCCTGCTTCCTACAGTACAAACATTGTGAGAATGGCTCTGAAAAATTGGAGAAAATAAAAAGTCCTGCAAAAGGGGTTTAAATATGAATTTCTATAAGTAGGTGGACATGTTGAACCACACAAAAACAGGTAATAGCTTGTGGGTCATTATCTCTACTTAAAAGGATTTCAGAGTTATTGAGGATAACAAATTTATTTTGATGTTTTGAATACGGCATATGATTTTTTAAAGTATAAATAGAAATTACATCTGTAGCATAAGTAATTACTCTGATTTACTTCACACTGCTAGAGTATTGAACTGAAATATTTGAGGCAGCTTTGGAGTCTACATATCAACAGAAAAATGAGTTGTCCGCAGAATATTGACAAGCAAGAACCTAGGTATGCAGATCTGAGTCTCCTGATGGTGTATAGGTTTCCCAGCAGGTATAGCTGACTTGTGATGTCAGCAAAGAGGACTTTATGATCTGCTAATCTCTCCAAATACAAACTCTGTGTTCTCATGATAAATGTTCCTTACGTATCTTCACTCTATCTTTGTATATTCAGATAATCTCCCTTTGCTTTTTAGTAATAGCTATGTTTTTTCAAGGTATCTCACAAAACTTCTGCACTTGGGAACATCTTGGCTACCTTTACATTTAAGCTTAATTATTGAGATTATTAATATGTCTTCCATACTTCACAATCAACATGCTCGTCAACAGCACAGACATATATGACTTGAAGTTAGAGGTAAAGAGAGACAGGGGGAGGAGGGAAGGAAAAGTAGGCATTTTTCTTATTCAGGGAGTTTAAAATATGTTTTTCACTCATTTGTCATGAGAACATCCAGTGGTGTCTCAGTTAGCCTGGCTTTCTGGTGAAAAAGAAGCCTCCCAAATTATGAAAAGTAGCAGATCTGAAATGAACTCATGTTTTCAGGCATTGCTTGTTGCTCTTGATTTATTAAAGGTAAAGCCAAGAGAGCAAACTTCAAATTTGGTTAACATAATAAAAGGTTTGGAATTTGGTTCTTTGCCTGAGACCTTGAAAGACTGCCCTTTGAGTAGTGTGTTACTACAAAAGGAAACAGATTTTGGCCTCCTCACTTTCCAGAGAACATGTAATATATTTTATAAGTTCATCATGTAGCCAAGATTTATGTTAAGGTTAAAATGCACAATCTCATTTTATATATGACTGTAGAAGTACTCAGGATAGATGCAAACAAAGATTTTAAGATTTCATTTGTTCCTTTCTAATGCAAATGTTATAGTTATCTTTGTACAAGCAGATTTTATGGTACATGAACATGAATAGAATGACTTGACTTGGCTAAAGATGTTTGGCACTGAGCCTTGTTCATCACACATCATCTGAGGAGTATGGCTTTGTTAACCTCATTACTCACCACACCACCCCCCCACCACCCCCCCGCCCCGCTTTATTTTTTTTAATGTAGTTTAACAGAAGGATATAAAAAGGGAACAACTGGTTAAGTTAGGATGATTTTGTTTCCAACTTTCACAGAAATAAAAAAAAGAAAAGTTTTTTAAAAAGCAGGCTAGGAAGCAAAGCACTTGATCTTAATTTCCCTTTGGAAATAAAACTTTATTAATATTAATATCATATATTCTTGCAAGTTCTTTTCTAAAATGTTGCCCCTTAGGTATATATCAGAACTGAAGCTTTGCAGCATGTCAGTTAAACCTGAGTATCTCCGCTGGTTTCCCACTGGGTTATCCACATAAATTATAATTTTATAACTCTGTGTGTATATATTTATGTAGGTTTGTGTGTGTGTGTGTGTTCGTTCTTTTTTTTATTACAAAAAAACATTAACTTGCAATGGGATATGAATAAAGATATACATTAATAGCTTGTAAGGCCTGCAGTAATTATTTTTTTCTTTATGTTTTAATTTTGCATGCTGACACTTCACTCCCTCAGTAAGTCTCTTGCATGTATGCTTCTCATGTGCTTTCTAAAAGAAAAGGATAAAACTGCCTTCCTCTTAAAGACTTTGAGAGCACTTCTCTATTAATAATTCCCCAAAAGAGAACTGAAATATTCAAAATGTAGAACATGAATACAATATCCATTGCTGCATTTCTTCCCCCTCAATAAGACAAAAAAAGACCAAAAAAAATCCAAAGCCCAAAAAAAACCCAACCAGGGTTAAAAAATGGATTCTTCTAAAGTGGGGAGAAATTAAAAAAAAAAAAAAAAAAATTCTAACCAGACCTATCTATAGAAAAGATGCTATTTTGAGATTTCTATGCAAAACTGTTTCCTTTCATGAGATAATAATATGTGCTGTCATGAGGTTTCATGCAATTCATTTCACAAATCCGTATGATTTTGTTTTTTTCTTTTGTCCTCAAAAAGTGACGGTAACATCAGCATTTTCTTATTTACATTCTGCTATAGTTTGTAGAATAAATAATTCATTACAGAGACATTAATAAGAAATCTTTTAATTGTTATAGATTAGATTTTTTTAAAAAATTTATTTTATTTAGATCCCTGAGCCTTTAAAGTATCTTAATCTGGAAAATCATCAATGTTTAAAACCTGTAAGTACTAGAAATAAAAATTATCAAAAAAATTTTGAGGAATACAGGCCTTTAACTTCATATGATTCTCTTGGGGGTTTCCTAAGCATGCTCACTTGGGTTTCAGGAAGTGGGGCCACAGGCAGGGAGGATGCTTCACTAAAAGTGTTAGTTTCCACACACTGGGTGAATTCTATGTAGACTGCCTGCTGCCATCACAGTCCTCATCTACAGTTTATATATAGTATATTTTTTGTGTTAAGATCTTCTACCACTGTCATGGCTTCTGAGTACACTTCACTTGAAATTGCTATGAATCTCCCAAAAGACTTCATACAGTCTGTGTCATTTCTTCCATTCCAGGATCAAAATCTTGCTTGGCAATGTGAATAAAGCTTCCCACAAGGCTACATCTGACCCTCTTGGATGGGTTTTCCCCTGTATTCACCTAAAACCTACATCAGGCTTGACATTTAGTGCAAAGTATAAGCGGAAATTAACCTTATGGCTCTAATTGAGGTAGGAAAGTGATTCCATAATAAAAACTAAACTACATCTTGATTGTAATCAAGAAACAGAAGAAGAAAAAAAAGATGATAAGATGATAACATTTGGTATTTAATAAAAAGTAACACGTACAGCTTTAGGTATGTAATTTCCTTGGGTGTCATTAAAATGAAATGCAAAGCATATAAAAACAAAAAATCTATTGAAGTGCCTTATGGAGTCAAAAATTGAAATGACATTACAACGAGAACAACATGATTTGCCCAGTCAAAAGCAATTACGTTAGGGTAAAGGGGAAAAACAAGAAAGCTGTGGTCATCATAAACATTGTCAGCCCAAATCTGCATCTCCATGCCTTTTAAACCAACTTGCTTACTATTTTACTTGCATCTCAAAAAATGCTTTTTTTTTTCCTTGATGAAATGGGCCTAGCATGTTTGCAAAATTTAAGTTTATGTCCAGTTTATCTTTCTAACTGTTCGTGCTCAACAGTTATTTTATTATTTTCCATTCTATTTCATCCCTGAAATGTTCCTGTTGTTTGCTATATTTAATACTGCAGACACAGGTGCAATTGCGTAATGAACTGCTGTAATCTGAAGAGCATGTTAACCTTCAAACTAATGAGAATATATATTTGTCCTTTATACATGTCAAATGTACTGTCTATTGAGTTCCTTCTTGACCTGTACTTTTGATGTTGGTTGTGTTTAATTGAATTTGTAATTAACAGGGCAGGACTTTTCTCTTTCAATACATTTGCTCTTTTAAGTCACAGTCTTGAAAGGTTCTGTACACCTTTAATTGACAATCATTGGAACATCAGGATGCTCTATTTCACTGAAGCACTCAGCACCTTGACATTACTGATAAATAATAAAGGGTTACATAAAATCAAAACATTAAAACAGTTTGTCCATTTGATTACAGCGTGACCACAAGAGAGGTGAGGTACCAAGAAGAGAACATATCCCAGGCTTTATGGATGAAGACACAGGAGTTGTCATACTTACAATGGGAACTAACCAGTATTCACGTAAAATCTGTTCCCTACCAAAGAATGCAAGTCACCTACCACCCAACACTAAGCAATATTTTGGAGGCAGTGAGGTGCAATGACCAGGATAACAGCCTATGTGCCAGAAAATCTGGGTTCTCCCTTCCCCAGATTGCTGCCAAGTTTTTCTATGAGCTAGGACAGGGCAAGAATCCACCTAGCAAGACTGCAGGTATCCTGACATGGCTGTGCTGATTGTCTGGATATCAACAAATTTGGGGGTAAAAAACCACCTTATCATTCTCTTCTCTTGTGGATGCCTCTCCATGTGTTGCATGGATACTGTGGTATGTGGTGAAGATACTCATAAGTACCACATGTGTTGGCCTTGTTCATCTCTCCTTCATATTCTGGACATGATTATTGCAAGATTCACTAAATGCATAAGATGCCATTATTGCCCATCCATTCTTAAAAAACAGCATACTGCTTTGAGCCAAATAAAAAAAGCACAACCAACAAACCAAACCAAACAAAAAAAAACCCCACCCCACCCCTCAAAAGAAGAAACCCACAAAAAAAACCCTTGAACTGTGATGTTCTGCAGGCCTTTAGTGATAGGAAAAATAATTAAGTGAAAAATAAATTTATAGGGCTTGGTAAAGTGGGGCAATACAGGGTATTCTTGGCTAATATTCATGGGTAGTTTAGATGGAGAACAGCACTAGCATCAAACTGTTCTGAGCTGGGCATCTCTACTGGTCACTGATCTGCTGTATTCTCTCAAGAGACTTAAGTCATCTCCATATTCCTTGGTTTGTTTAACTTTCCTTAAGTAATCAAAGATTGTAATAACTAATTCACAGAGACCTTAGGGGGGGTTGATACATAATGGCAACACATGGATTTTCATCCCATGATTCTGGGATGAAAAACTATGCCTATTCTGGAAATCATGAAGCTGTTATAATTAACATGAATAAATGTGGTGTTGATGTTAGCATTCTGTTGTAGGCATCACAATATTTTTATTTTCTTCAAAACTGTGGTTTCAAGAACGAAAAAAGATTATCTGTCCACTGCAGCTTTCACTAAAAAGCAGGGAGAGAAGCAGATAAAATAAAACTCTAGTTAATATCATTGCAGAGAAAAGCTTACATGCATAATCCAAATTTACCCTAAAGGCTAAAAAAAACCCCAAAACAATATCAATTCTTATACCTAAAATGTGTAAAATGTGACAATTTTAGAGGGATATTATTATGAATTTTGAATACCTGAATTCGGCAGTAAGGTCACACCCCTCCCCCTTCAAATGTTCCCAAGTCTAAGATGCATAATGGTACAATTTTTCTCCATAAAGTCATACTCTTTGACAGCACATCACTGTATGTAAGATTTCACCTTTTCATGTATTAACTATATTTGCTCCTGTCCTACAGACACCAGTTTCTGGACAAATCTCTGAGGCTGCAGCTGAGCAATCAGTATGCATCTTTAGCTGACAAAGTTTGAACCTATAAAAATCATTTTCAGGTAGTTACCAACTTTTTCTACTTGTATACAGTATGTCTTGCAGTCTTTGGTCAGTGACCAAACAACAGCACTATATAGCACCTGCAGTGAACACAGGCAAAGCTCCTGACTGTTGAGAATTAGCCAAAACTCAAAACTGCACTAGGAAAGGAGAAGCCTGTTTGTCTGGTGACTCCATGGTCTGAGCTTCTGGGAGGAAGGCAGAGTTCATGGAGCTGTTGCAGCAAGATGTCTGCTAAAGTGGTGGCTGCAGACCTCAAAGACACTCTCATCCTGAAGCAGATGGAACCTCTGACATCGATAGGAAGTCTCCCACCTTTTCCTTATTCACAGAGAACAAAACAAGATTATAATTACTGGAGATTCAGAGAGGTGATGCTCCTTAAATTTTCTCTCTTTGGGAAAACTTTGCCCTGTGTTGACCAATTTCTCAGTGGATGGGGCTATCAGTGACCATCAGCAAAAGGCTACAAGTAGGCATGTGTCCTGTCTTTACCTTGAAGGCCAGTTATCACACACTGCTATATTTCTGAGAAGTTTTTTCTAATTCTAGGAGTCAATCAGCATGTTTCAAATGTTTCTTAGTAGTTAGTGGAGGGAAACTGTGAAAGTACACATTTGGCCTTGAAAAAAAATATTTCAGGGGCCAGAAGGCATTTAATTCACATCATATTGTAAGGGCACCACATGTTTTGACAGGCCCTGAGAGAGGTAATTCAATGAGCATCACTTTAATGATATATGATTTAGACAGCTATTTTTTCCTTTTGTCCTCTCTGTGACCCTGCTCCTTCCCCCTTTTTTTCCAGTGCTGCCACAGACTTGCTGTCACAAGGATCTCAAATCTGTAGCCAATTGTGTCCTTGCTCAGAAAATAATATGCAAAGGATAGAATTAAATGTGCAGATTACTGTGCAGTTTGAAAATTGAGGCAAAGAAAATTAATTCAATTCCTGAATTCTACTTGCTTGTCCAAGGCATAGGTTAGACAGGCAGGGCCAGATTTATCCCTGCTGAAAGCCCATTGAAATCAATGGAATTTAAAAGAGGAAATTTCACTCAGTACTAGCAGCTGTTCAAGAGGGTAATGTGGTTTATCACTTCAATTTTTTGTCATATTTAAATACATGATATACCTGTCTACCTGGTTCACTGAAAAAAAGTTGTTTGCCTCTTGTTATTCTTGCCTTACCTCACTGCTGAAGTGCGGCATGGGATTGTGAAAGGCACTGTGCAAACACAGAATAAAAAGGCAACTTTCTATCCAGAAAACCTCAAATCTAACTAGTAACAAGAAGAGAGAGAGATTCACTCTGGTCTACCTGAAATTCAATGAACTGGGGTTATCTCTTACAACACATGAGATCATTCAAAGTACAAGAAATTTAAGAGAGGTGACAAAAATAGCATGGGAGAAGATTCTGAACCTTTAGAGAAGACCTGTGAACACTGGAGTTGAGACACCTCAATTTCCTGTACTTTTGCAACTTGTTGCCATCTGTAAGTCATTGCTCAGCCCAAACAAAGATGCTGAATCATGTTTGTGCAACTCTGAAGAAGATCAGCACTCCTAAGAAAGGAAACCAACAGGCTTGAGAATGACATACTGAATAAAACCATTTTTATTTACAGGTTGAAAGGCACTCTGGAAAGGACAGGATGCAGACACTTCTGGTAGATCTACTGTAAAGCTAAATCAGAGGAACTTGCAAATTATATCCTCAAAACTCTGGCTGCCATTTTTCTTCTACTCTCAAATATATAAGTTGAAATGATGAAGTGCTTTTGCACCCTGCACTTTTCTGCACTGCAATTCAAGAAGGTATGTGGGTAATATAATGCTATTTTCATGTTGTCAATGTGTAATTCCCCATGACTTAAGTAACTCTTCTTACCTGGTTATGGAAAAAGAATTTTGAGAATATGGGAGGTTTTTTTTTTTTTTTTTTACTTTCCCTGGATCTCTTAGTATTTTTAACAATTTATATGTACAGCCCATGGAAAAGAGAGTGCTTCTTGAACATTTACAAACCTATTTGTTTATTTATCTATTTAGATATTTATTTAACCACCAATTCAGTAAATATATTTTTAGTTCATATTTGATTGATTGATTGATGCAGATAGGTATTAGTGGAACAGCAGGAGGCAACTACACAAATCTGAGTAAAGAAAATAGATGAAACCCAAGAAAATGGGTTTTGTAATGAGTCATATTCTAGAGCTTTTTGCCCTTGGACAGATCTAGCTCTCAAAATGCTTCCCTCTCTGTATGGACAGTGTTAGACTTGTGACAAGAGTGATAAGTAGCTGCAATAGAGGAGGACTATGACAGGTCTTTGGGGAAAGCAGAAACAGACCTGGGGAAAGTTTTGGAGTTTACACTGGAGAAACTCAGTTGAGCTTTATTTCTCGTAAGGATAAAAACAGGCCCTACAACTAAGACCAATGTTTCACTCACTGGTAGGACATGTGTTTTCAAAAATCTGCTTGTCGGGAGGTCATATGTTAATTCATCTGTCTTCATTCTGTGATACAGCAGCTTGAAATATCTCTGTGTGTAGAGTTACCTCACCTCTTCCCACACAACTACAAATGAGATTACTAAACTCCACTGACTGTGTCAAATAGCTCTCCTTTAAAAATGAAGAGAAACTAAGCTGACACCCCTGTTTATTTAGATGAATCTAATTTTTAATCTAAAGGCTTCCCAAGTGTGGCTTATTTAATAGAAATTTTTCTGGACAGATGTTTCTCTCACATGTTAAAGCCTTGACTTTGGATAGCAGTTGTCACTTTGCTCGTTATCCAGCGTTGGAGTAGCAGCCAACTACTGAAAAGTTATTTGCTTCTCTCCCTTAGTTGGAAGGAGATCTAACCATCCAAAAGACCACTAACTGCTTAGATTTATAATTTCTACCAGTGTGTAATGTAAAGGATATAACTGTCATTCTTATATTTTAGGAAATAATTGTGCTAGAATGTATTGCTGCTTGTGCTCAACAGTATGAAGATCAAGGTTCCTTCTAAGATGGGATGGAAACAGGGGTTGCTCTTACACATTCCCTCTGGGAAAGGACTTTATTTATTCTTTGTCTATAGTGCCTACAGAAGTGTAGGACGATGATCTACAAAATCCTAAATAAATACCTGACAGATACAATCTCTATGCAGACTGCAGGAGGGCAGTAAAAAATTGATCTGGCCACAAGGAATGTTAAACTATAAAAATGATAGGGCCATTATAATCTTTTGTGTATAATAAATCCAACTTCTTTTCTGAATTCTATATTCAGAAAGGTACCAATAAGTTGGGGTAAGATTTATTAATTTTTCTCACTGTGAGAATTCTGTGGACACTTCATACTGTTTTGTTTTGTTTTTTTTCTTAATAATAATTACCGTCAGCTTCTTACAGAAAATGATTATTAGAGAAGAAAGAAAAGAGTTGTGTAAAAACATCCAAGGCATAAGCTTTTGGAATGGAGGGAAACAGCTGTTCTTTGTAACTCATGGATTTCACCTATTGGAAAGGACATGTGAATGTATGTCTGCACTTCCATGGGTAACTAGAGACAAATGAGGAGCAGAAGACTGTAGGCAACTTTTTATCTTCTCAAGATGAAACAGCAGACCTTCCACTTCGGCACTTCTACACCTTTTTTTCCAGTCAAAGCAACAGAGTTTGTATTGTTGCTGTTAGATACACTCTCTTGCAACTGTGCTGTTTCCAGAACATTTCCTCAGGAGGAAAAAATAAAACTAAAGACAATATCACAATAAAATTTTAAGTATCATCCTTGCAATTTACTGTGCTTCTGTGTGTAACCTTCCCAGCCTTGATTGCAATTCTAAATCTTATTTTTTCCCTGATATTCGTATTTTCACTGACCTCTGAATATACGATATGCTAAGCCACATTTAGAATAAGCTTCCAAGTATCTGGGGAGTGCTGGGACATTATACCAAAGGATTTCTGCTGGGCTATATTATGACTTTGATGGCATCAAGGCAATTAATAGTTTCAATATCTAGATACAAAGTGCTCTTGACTTGCATATCAGTTCACAAGATGATCACTGCAGAGACCCATAAAGCCTTATTGTTTGTAGAAGCGAAATTAATGATGCAAAAACTACTGGCACATGTGATTGCATCACTATTGGTACATTTCAGTACAGTTGGACTAAGATCAAATCAAAGGCACCTCATATCCGCCAATTCTCACAAGGTTGGATTTTTATTAACATCTGTGTTTGTTTATATGAGAAATAAATATTTAAATGGCAGGGGCAGGATCTCAAATTTGCTTCTTTTTCCCCCACTGTGGAAACAAATTCACATGACTTTCAAATCTGCATAAATTATTGTGCAAGTACTATTAACAGATTAGTAAGTAGATACTTACAATCTACAAATTTAATCTTAGAAATAATTTTGCCAGCTATAATCTGTTTTATGTGTCCTTTTGACACAGAAATCAGTCAGAAAGCATTAAGAATTTTATCATTTACTTATAAAAATTGATATTAAATAAAGATTTTTTTAAAATTTTTGTTATATGAACTGTTATTATATTACTATAGATATTAGTGGTCAAAACAAGCCTCAGGATGCAGTCATTTATTAGGTATGGCACAACTCTAGAATGATACACAGTCCTTGACCCAAAGGGAATTCCATCTAAAAAAAGAAGACAGAGGATATAAGCAGGAAGTTGTTTTTACCATTATTTTGCAAGTGTAGGGAGGAGGATAAACTGCAATAGGAAAAAAATAATTACTATTATATGTCCCTGATCTTATGGCAAAAACAACAACAACAAAATCAAATATCATTACATTTTGATGTTTTATGTCCTTTTTTGTGTATTGTCTGTATGCATGGGAATATGGAAAAATCTGACAGACATTTTCAGTTCTTCATATATATCTGAATTAATCAGCATTAAATCCCCACTGAATATAAATCCTCAGAAGAATATCACATGTTGACCAAAAACTGCAGTCAAAGCTTGGTTTTAAATGGTTAGATCTTAATATTTTCATTTCTTCAGGAAACAAAGCTGCTACAATTTTTTTATGCCACAATTCTTACTACATTTGACCTTTTGCCATTTACATTTCCAATCTACTATAGCTCTTCTATCAGTTCTTCCTAATTGCATTTGCAGTATTAACATGTCGCAAAAGTTTGAAAATGTCATTTTGGTATCCTCCAGGACTTCAGCACAGCACAATTAATTAATGGCAACCTAAGCAAATTTAAGAGTCCAGTCACTGAGCAATCTTAAGGCATACATGTTCCCTATAGACAAGAAAATTATACCAGCAGAGATTCTTCTTGGTCTTATGACCGTGAATTATGTAAGTCAAGAATGCATTTTAGGCTAGGCAGGGTGGGGCTTTGAATGCTCCTAAATCAAAACAGTAATGATTCACATGTTTATGGATGGAATAATAGAAATTATTCACTTGCCTGCAATAAGAGGGAGCAAGTCTTTGTGACCCATGTCTCCTTCAGTCCTATGCTGATATGAATTTGAAAACAAGAATGAATTGAACCTTGGTCTTGTATGCTACTAGAGAGTGTGCAAATTCTCGAGATGCTTGGTAAAAGGTGGGACAAAAGTTCTACCTCATCCTTTCTCTGGCTCAGTCTTCAGGACAAGCTCAGAAGACGATGGTTTTAGTCTGTGTGGGTGACAGATAGGTCATATCTCCCATGCAAAGTTTGCTTGTGGTTCTTGTTGCACTCAATCCTTCAGTGTCCAAACATAAACAGATGCTGTAGAATGGCCAATGAGGAAATAACATTTTTCCTAACTAGGAATATTATTCAAGTTGCACTGATCAAGCTGGCCGGGGTATTTAAAAGATCAAGAGGAAAAAGCACATAAGCAAAACTTTGAGTAGCTATCACATCAGTCAAGCCCACATGAAAAGATGCTGAACTAGGGTGGGCACTAACTAGGACGTGGAGTATAAGTGTAAAACTAAAACTGATCCCCTAAAAGAGACAGAGAGATAACACAAGATTGAAAGAAATACTTCCAAACCACATAGGACTGCTAGCTAATGTAGAAGTCATGTTGATCCCACACAGCAGGAAGAGCTGTTTCCTTGTATTCCTCTGCTACTCATACTATACAATATGATTTAGGTGTCTCTGTTTCCATGTGAACCAGCTATTTACAGAGGTCACCGTCCCAGACAGGGTAAGACAGTACTATCATGCAGAGTGATGTTCACCTTCTCCATTATTATATTTCAACTATGTTTATACCTAAAAGCTCAAAAGCTAAATCATTAAATTTTATATCACTTTAAAATTATGTAAATGAGAACACAACTTTTAAAGTAACAGAAAATCCAGACTTGAACATTTCTAACCTGATTTAAGGGTTCTTTTCCAGTCAGAAAATAGCTGCATACACGTGCTGTTTCCTTGGATATAAATCTGTTAATTGAAGCTTAAAGTCTCAATAAACTACCTTCCCTCACTATATGTCCTCATTTCCACATACAAAAATAACAGGAATCTCCTCCTCTCCTCTCCTCTCCTCTCCTCTCCTCTCCTCTCCTCTCCTCTCCTCTCCTCTCCTCTCCTCTCCTCTCCTCTCCTCTCCTCTCCTCTCCTCTCCTCTCCTCTCCTCTCCTCTCCTCTCGTAAAGCTATATCTTTTAACAGTTAAAGGAAAATAAAAGGAAAGTCTGTTTTCTGACTTTTCATCTACATGGCAGACCTAAACGAAACATTCCTCATTTGCACTTTGTCAGAGGATAGATGGAAAGTGCCATCTGTAATATAATAACTAACCAATGTGATGCAGTCTCAGAAGCTTGGCAACATATTCCTTCAAATGCTTTTTTTTCTTTTTTTTTTCTTTTTAAGAGATGGTACTTGCTGTTATTTACAATCAATGAATTTAGGCTGGGTTTAGGAAACATTTTAGATTTATGGGAAAAAAAATAAAACTTATTTTTTTAAAAAAAATCAGGAAGAACTATACTTCAATTTACTCTGGAAAAAAACCCTTTTGTTTTGAATTTGAAATGGAAAGGAAAATCTTTTCCAGGCAGAATAAAATATTCTGGGTAGTTGAGCACATTTTCACATTTTTGCTTCCCTAAAATCAAGAGGGTTAATTTTCTTGATTTTTTTTTGTTCAGATAAATTGCTATAACTAAGAATCTACATCTGTATGCTTCAAGTAGATGGTATTTACATATGTAATCATATCACATGACTATACAGAATAATAGGCAATTTTATGCCAAACTAGTAATTTTTAAGAATTGCTCTATTGGTTTTATAGTGTTTTCATGCAAGTTAAAAACACACTGGTTGGTACTGCTGTGTTTTCTGTAGAATACCCCTGAAAATTAAGGTCCTGTTTATGTCTAAGGTAGAGGAGATGTAAAGATGTCTTTATAAGATTTCTGAGCTTAAATATTTTGAAGACACAAAATAATTTAAAACTTTAACCATGAAAATACAGAAGATCCTAAGATACTCATTGTGATTCAATCCAGCTCTCGAAATCTAGAATGGGGAACAACCATCTACTGAAATCATAACTGTACATAAAAACATGTCTTTTCTGAGATTTTTTAAAGCAAATTTCTAGAACAAAGATTCATTATCTCCATGGGTTTTCTATTCAAAATAAGAAGAAAGAAAGTGGAAGGGGAAAAAAAAAGAGAAAGAAACAGATCCACGGAAGATACTCCTAGAATGTTTTGTTACTTCATGGCTGGTTCATCAGCAATACCAGTTGATGTAACTGAATCAAAATAGATGGAAGTATGATGGTTTCCATCATCAAAACAGCTGGTCCAACATGTCTTCACATCTTCACTCTGTTCTCCTGGTTTGTGAAACCTTCTTTTAATAACTGTAGAAGCCACAGTGCTTGAACTGCTGCAGGGGGCTGTAGTGTTAGAAGTCAGAGTTGCAGATTTCTGCAGAAATACGGTCCTTGAGGAGGAATACAGACTTGCTTACAAGAGAGTAACCTTCAATGAATGCATTGAAGTGACTGTGTATTCACTGCACGCTTGCCAAAACGATCTTTGAGCCAGGACCGTGTATCTCTGTAGTGGACTACATAATGCAAGTTGTGTAAATGGCTACAGAGCTGTTGTGGTTCAATTTTGCTGTACATGTTCCTCCTGCCGAATACCAAAGTTGCATTTTAAAAGGCAGCAGAAGACCCTTACTCAAGGCTTTTAATAGCAGACAACTGTTCTCTAGGGACTAATGATAATACTTATGGAGAACTAAACTAGGTCTTCTCTAGTTACAATCCATAACTTCTCCACTTCTGTGGAAAGAGTATCTCGAGGGAAATAGAAGAAATTGCAGTACGAAGTGGGCAACTTAAAATGAAGTAAAGACCTGAGTGAGGGTCTTTAGTCACTTCTTCAGATAATTATGCATATGCCAAAAGCAAGATTTCCTTTCTGATATTCAGCGTAATCTATCATTCCCTAACTACAGATCCTCTGAGAATTAGACATTCTCTTTGAATCTTATGCGTATTCTATCTATAAAAAAGCTCAGGGTTTTTTTCTTCTTTAATAGTAAGTGGAAAATGAATGGAAAAGGAGAAAAAGAGCATTTGCCAAAAAAATGTGTTTAATTATTAAGCCATTATTTTATTCTGGGAAAATGAAAGCTCCAATGTTTTGTCTCACCAACAGAAAAATATTAACCTTTTGATTGCAGAATAAAGCCACTGCAATAATACGAAGGACTGCTCAGTTACTGTGAGTTACAGGGTAGCTAGAATGTGTCTATCAAATGCTATCTCATATCATGAAATTTAAACTTATGCCATTTATTTATCCATATTTTTGTATATGAGCAGAAGATGAGTAAGTGTTATTTGCTCTGCAAAACTCCATGGTGGGATATCCAAGGTAATAATTTGGACAGTCAGTGTTCTCCTGGGAGTAATTTCTGTGAACCAAAGTGCAGTTCGTGTAAGGTAAATTGTTCCTCTTCACTTTGTGCTGAGTTAGAAAGTTGTTACTTGGAAAGACAGTGTCATAAAATTTAAATATCATGGGTTTCCTTGACATTGTGATTCATGAGGCAAATAACAGCACCATTAAAAGAGAGTGAAATAGTTACCCCATTCAAATGCTAAGACTGGGATTAAGGTTACTTGAAATATGACCATGAAACATCAATGAAAATGTCTGACTTTGCCTGATGGAAGACAGAGGACATCAGAGACAGGACGTGTTTTTATCGTCTCTTACGGTGTTACAGAAGTTGCCGAGAGGCTAACACAACAAGAGGTGATGTGGTGCCTAATGTGGTAGTATTAAGTAAGCTGATGTGATACTTCTAAATTCCGAGTATATCATGAAAAATCAAAGAGACCTCTGTTGCCTGCAGCAGTATGTGAAGCAGACATTTCATCAGGCTAAAACCTTTCTACTGAGGTCACCATGTAAACAGTTAATGAAGCAGAAACACTCCAGGGATTCATTGACTGAGCACATTTAGATGTGTTCCGTGTAAATGTTCAATTGACAGTAGTGAAATTACCTCACTGATGCTTTAAAGAAACTGTGGACATTGTACTCTTCCAGCATTAAATGGGGTGTTCATAATTAATTTCTTATTTTCTAAGCCAATGTAACAGTTTGAGCATAACTTTTATTAAGCATTACAAAGTTAAAAGGGGAGGTAAAAGCCTAGAGGTCATAAACTGCTTCATACAATTTAAAGTGCAGTAAGGAGTTATTGCTGCACTAGCACCTGTTAATGTATCTGCAATTTTCTATGGAGTTAACTTTTTTGTTACAGGAATTGCCTCGTAACTGGTTACCACCAAATGCTATATCACTGTGGTACAACTTAACACAAAGATAGTTTAAGATGTAATTCATGACTCCAGGAATGGATGCTGTCTGGCAATATTTTGCAAATAGTACTGAAGCTAGCATCATATTTCACGAGCCACAGGAACATCTTACAGCGTCTTAAGAATGTCATGTCCTTAACACTTCTTTAAGCATGTTAGTATTTCCTGGGAAGCCAAAGGCTGAGAAATCCTCCACCATATTTCTTCCTCCTACTAAAAAAAAAAAAAAAATTAAAAATATAAAGAAATAGACCTAATAAATGGAGAAATGGAGCATTACTATGAGCAGCTAAAGAATGAACCTCTTAAAGCCTTTGTGGTACTGATTTGTATTATGCAGATTACCTTGTGAACCCTCAGGTTGTCCATGAACCATTTTCTTTCACCATCTTCTCTCTCTTAGAAGAACAGAAACACACAACCCACAAGAACAGCTCTTTGGGAATAAATGCCAGATGTGGAGATTTTAAAACCAGGAGGAACTATTATGACTTCTGCGTAACAAGAAACTGAATTTTTACAAAGTGTCAAGCCCTTAACTCGACTGTGCTAAAAACGCACATTATATGTGTAATTTGTCTTACATACAACATAACATGCAGTGTACGTGAACTGTTTTGGTGTTTTTATTGGTTCTATTGAATTTCCTAGGAACATACCAATGGATCAATCCTCACACTCTGGTCCATCTACCCCGGTCCTTCTGGAGGCTTGAGTATAGTGTAGCTATCCTCCTTCACTCAAGGTTGAAATGATGGCTGTGCTTACTGAATGCACATTGCATCAACAGCTTCTGAGTTTCTCCTGTATTAGTTACTGCAAAATTTTTGGTGTGCTCTTTCACAAATAAATTACAGCTCCTAATATATGGCTTACATATTTTACACAGAAAAAGTGCAAATAATTAAAAGTGTTCTTTAGCTTTAGACCCTACGAACAGTGTCTTTGAAATCCCTGAGATGTGTTCAAATAGGTAAAATTTCCTTCACTCACAGAGACAATAGTGAAGAGTGTCATTCCCATGACATTGTAAAGACATCCATTAGGTGAAGTACTGCATAATTCGTAGTTTGATGGAGATTGTAATGGTTCATGTGTAGCTATAAACTTGTTTAAATGAATGCTGCTATTCTGTTGCAATATACACAAGTGCACTTTTCCATGTACTGCTGTCATGGTTTAGCTGAAAACCAGGACAATTGTGTAGTAGCTACTATGCCATGACAGGTGTTTCAAGAACCACTAAATTCTCCTTTAGTAAGATTAAATCAGTAACCCTGTAGTGAAGGTTCTAAATCTTTGATAGGTAATGCTTCATACTAATTTAGAAAATAAAATTCATACATAGATGTATTGACACTGTACTTACTCCAGTATTTGTTATAGGCCACTTAAATATAGATAATGAACCAATTTGGTTTTGAAATTAAAGCATAGACTGGAATGATTTCACAATGATAGTTTAATGTGTGTGCCTATATTGATGTGTGTGCAGATATAAATATATAAACATGTACACACAATCACACACCACATCCATATTGCTAAGACACAAAATATGATACAGAGAAAACATCCACTACATAAGTCTCTTATGAACACTCAGAGCCAAGGGGCAGAAGATTCATTCAGGTCTAGTTAATCAGCATCTTGCTATCCAGCTAGTGCTATAAGAGAAGTCTGTCTCATCTGTTGGTTTTCAAGAACGGGGAGGTTTTGATCCATCTGTCACACAATTCTTCCCATTTCTATTTGGAGAAATATGCAATCTGTTCCATTAATAAAATGTTGCAAGTAGTTTCCTCCTTCCATGCAGCTCTAAACCCACTTGACAGGTGGATATTTTGACCTGTACATGGTGCAAAGCATTGAGTCATTTTAGTAACTGTATGTCTCCACAAAGAAAAGAAAGATAGACACTAATTAAAACCTGGGTAAGTCATCTGGAAGACTGGTAGCACACTCTGGCATTTGTTAACACAATACAAAAGTCACTAATTATAGTAGTATTGTTAGTGTCATTGAAGTTATAACAGCCTGTCAGAGGAGGCATTATAAACCACTATATTCAGGTGTTCATAACGACAACTATAAAAATTAAAATAAAGCTGAAATTTGGCATACATGATCTTGGTTTGAAGAGCTTTTTTTCTTTTAAGAAACGGGGCAGGGGGTACTTGTGGGTCTATGTATTTATATCTAACTTCTATGTTTTAAAAACCTTACTTTTTTATTCATAAAATAAATACTTTGGGATTAAAGAGATGCCAGTTTAAATCCTGGTTCATCTGTTTTCATAACTTCTGTTTTGATCAGGTACTTAAATGTGTCTGCATCTCTAAGCAGCTGAGGAATATAGTAGAAATAGTCAACTGGGAAAGCCAGTAGTTTAAATACTTCTGTGCATCTGGTTATTAGTTTTGCACTTCTTCGAAACACAATTTTTAAGAACAAGGAAGAAAATAATGTCTCCTTTTCCCAGTTCCCTTTGGTCCTTATGCATTGTGACTTCCTTGGGACAGCAGTCATTCCTTGCCAGTGTTTATATAGTGCTTGTCCCAGTGGGATTTCAAGCCTCAGTCAGATAAAGCACAACGGGGATGCAAATATCATATAACAGAATGTTTGCAAATATTCCTCCTACCAGTGGCTGCTTTAGGGGTTTTACAGGAAATCAATTACTCCTATATCTCTGCTAAAATGGACCAGTTCAACAATAGCTGGCAAAATTAAAGATTCCAGCCCTTAATTTCTCATGCCATACTAGTTCATAGACTTAGTGAAAGAAAACTGTTTACATGTTATACTTATACCTACATTAGAATGATTAGATCCCATAAATTATGCAGGACACCATTAATAAGTTTCATTATGCATCAGATTACAATGTCCTCATTCCAGCAGCAGCCTCTGATTAATTACACAGCAATCACCACTGAGCTGACATTGCTAGGGATGGGGGATTACCCTGAATGCCCCTTGGTGCAAGCAGGCATTAATATGATGGCACAAGGATTTGGGATAACAAATCACCTCTGGCTAGAGCAGACCTGAACTCATTAAAGTTTAAACATTGTATGGATTTAATCTTTTATTTTAAAAAGTAAACACAGGGGGGATTTGCCTTATAATAGTACCTTGGGTTTTCCTTTATCCAAATAAATCTGCTTGTGGCAATAATGCAGGAAAATAACAAGGTGACTTAATAAGATGCATCAGGTAAGTACAAAGCATGTGACTTCCAGACATTTTCTCCTTCCAATATTTTCTTCATCAAGTGCTTTCCTTCCCTCACTCCCTTTCTCCCTCCCTCCCTTCATATAAATAGAAAGAACAACTCTTCCTCACACGTAACTCCAAAAAAGCATCTGGAATCAAGGCCAGGTTGGCTATGCCTGTGCCATCTCATCAAGTAAAGCATTCTGGTTCTTAGGCTAAATGGCATCGACTAGCTTACACGCAGTTGATTTGTATGCTATGGGATCAGAAGTACACCGCTGTTTCATGCCTGCATTTTCCAGATAAGGGAGCTAATTGGTACATTATAGATCAAAGACAGTTTGAACTAGCACATATGGACACATTTCATACTGAACCACTCAAGTGAAACCGGGGTGCAGGTGAATTCAGTGGTGTGCATGTACATACAATATTTTCCTGATGTAAAATCTGTGTCAAATTTCATTTATTTAGGGAATACGTTAAGGTGTAGAAAATAAAATGTCTTCTCCGATGAACTTTGTGGAATATTACTGTGAAACTCAAAAGACTACTTTTTATGTTCATATTGAAAGTACAAAGTGAAAGAAATAGGAAATATGAAGTAGGTTAGAGTTTTCCTAAAAAAAAAAAATTATCTTGCCAATGCCTAGACTCACAAATGAATAACCTAAATGAGGACCTCACTCACTGGAAACTTCTTGTATGGGGAATTAAGGGTGAGAGATACCCCTAAACAGCAAAGTTCTTAGGTGAGCTATATCATCCCGTAGGAATATTTATTTCCCATGATAACTAGAGGCTGTGTTAGCAGTGAGTTAAGTGGGACAGCTTAAGGTTAGTGAGAAGACAGATTGGCCTTTTATCTTCCTAGTACAGTATGTGTCTGACTAAGCGACTATTTTCTTATCGTATCAAGAACTGTTAGCCCTGTTTGTGTTAACAATCTCTTACTCTGCACTGGTCAACAGTTACTTTCAAGACCTTTCCATTCTGTCTCATCTGTGGCGGAGGAGGACTTAAAGATAACTCCTGCTTTATTGCAACAATTATATCTTATGGTTAAAGATAAACATATATTTGACTATGCATATAGACTCAGTTCAGTTTTACTGTTTCAGGGACCCTTGCCCATGATATTTGAAAACATGGAGCCTGTACAGAGCAAAGACAGGTAGCGATAAAGTATTGATTTAGTCTTCATCCTATGTGAAGTCTCATCATCTCCAACGAGGCTCAGTTGACATGGCCTGTGTATTCTCACCTAAATTCTTCAGGAAAGAAAAATGCCACATCAAACCTAAACTAGACACTGAGGTTGAAATTGCCAGGGAAACAGACATATTTCAGGATGCTGAAATGCTGCCAGGACATTTACTCCAAGACATTTATTTCTTGAAAGATTTTCACATAACCCTTTAGTGTCCAGAAACTTTGTCTCCATGCATTCCCTCCAGTTCACTGTCTTTGCTCATTGTTCTCATGCAACGAACACCTACAACCCACAAAGAATAAGTAAAAAAAAAAAAAATTAAAAATGTATGAGCAGTAAATTTATTCCTTCAGAGACATATTCTTCTTCAGGACATCATTTATGTAATGCAACCAACTGAACAAGGAAACATATCTTTATGTTAAGGTAGCAGCATCTCCACTTCCTAGAACATCAGGAAGCCTGTCTTAAACATTCATTAGACATTGAGGGTTTGATATTTGTTTTCTGATTTTTTTTTTTTTTTCAAGAGAAGTTCTCTTAAAACTCAGGTTGTTCCTGATGTTTTTTCTGGTTCCTGGTCTTGGCTTCCTTTTTTTTTTTTTTTCTTATTTTTCTCTTTCTTTAGAAATTTGTGATTTTTTAAACATCTCTCAAATATTTGAAAGGCTCTGCTGCATCATGTTTGGGGTAGGACTGAATCAGGAAGAGAGGTTTCCAGAAAAGAAGTTATTGCACTCCATAAAGGAAGACTGTGGCAAGGGGAGGAGACGTAAGCCTGGTCTCACTCAATCACCTTTCCACTCACACCATTAGGGTGTTAGAAAATTAACTATTTCATAAATATAGGTTCCATAAAATAACTGGTTTCAATTTGTCTACTCCATAAAACACAAATAATTGCACAAAACTGTGTTCACAAGACCTCTTCTGAGGTTATAGAGAAGCAGCCGGCAGCATGGACTTTCTTTCCTCCTAGTTTTAATAGAAAACAGTCAAACACAAAAAAAGCAGACAACAAACAAGCCTGAAAAGCCTCAGGATGAAAACATCCTAGGCTACTACCAATGTTTTTCAAGGTTACCAGAGTTGTTGCAAAACAAGGATCTGCCCTACACAAAAACTCCTTGCCCCACATCCTTTTCACCAGCTTGCTGCCACTTCTGGTATTTGCTCTCATTTTCCTGCTTTCTCTTTGTCTTGTACTTTATCACAGACAAATCAAAACCAGTTTTTCCCCAATAAAAACCCTAACAGTAGCACATACCGTATTTATTTTCTTTTTTCAGTTCCACAGGTTCAGTACATTTTAAATCTGTGACGCTATCCTGGTTTCATAAGAATGGCATGCCATTCTTGCCATCTCATTAAACTCCCAGAATTTCTGCAAGACAGTGCCTTCCTATGCAAGACCAAATCTAGGCAACCTGCAGTAACCTTTGCAGTAGGGAATGGGTGAAACTGCCAAGCAGCATCTCCCAGCACAGAGCACCTCTCTGTGCCCACCACACTGGCAAGAAGTTCTCTACTTCACTCCTCCTTTTGCCTTCCACAGCCATGCCTGTTTTCTCCACAGTAATATGTGAGAGGCAGGCTTCCCTCCATCCTGCTGGTTACTGACATTGAGTGAAGGTAAAAAAATTATCCTGTTATTTCTAACAGCTGACGCTGCCAGCCTTGTAGATTGTTACAGTACTTGTAGTTTAGTGGCAATTATGTTTCTGAGACAAACAGCCTCACTATTTCTATATCTATATTTCCACACTGAAAGGTATCTCAAAGCAAGCTTGATACCTGAATTTTCATATCTCCATTGGGCAGATGTAATTGCTGACTTCGGTACATGTCTCTGTCTTGGTGTCTCTGTTAAGATTTCAGCTTTATTTCTTTTATAAGTTTCCCCCTGCTGCCTTTGCTTCTTTCTCCAGCTCTCAAGGCTATATCAAACATCTTTTCAGACTCTTTTTTTAATTCATTTTTGACATTTCCTAGCTTCCAAGCATTTTTATTATGTCCTCTATAAATTGGCCTCTCTAGAAAATAATGAAGAATACCATAGTCCTAGCAAAAATGAATGCAGAAGTGCCTCTGCACTTACAGGGACAGATATAAACTACTGAGGGAGCACTTTGAACTCATTCATAAATTGAAATTTGCCCTTTGATAGTTAGATATGGTCACTGTATGAAAACATTGAAAGGCAAAATGTGACTTGAGTCCACAATAGCTTTTATGTTTTGGGATAAGAAAACCCGAAGGAAGAATCAAAATGGCCAAGTGCGTTAGTCAGATCTGCAGCTGCATCCCAGCTTTATTCAAACAGCACTGATAATGTTGAGCAGGTCACCTCATTAATACATATGTACCCAAATATATTTTTTTTTCTTTCCTATGTGGGGGAAAAGAAAGCATAGAGTTTGCTCCAAACATAAATTTACCCTGACTGACCAAATGAAATCTGTTTCTAGCAGAGGTCTTACCCTTTTAGTTCTTCAAGCATAAGCCAAGTACAACAGCACTCCTCTGCCTCTCAGGGGTGTTGTGGAGATAAATACATTAAAGACTGTGAGGTGCTCACCTCCCAGATAAGTATTTTAGACAGTGCCCATAGAATTCCCAGATGTTTGCTTTCTTAAGCTCTGTGAAATTACTGTTCCTAATGCTTTCTGCTGTACATTGTCGTAACATTTGCCCCTACTCAAATGAAATGGGAGTAAAACACTGTTTGTTGCATGGGGTAGTACTTTACACCATCCCCCTTAGGACACTCTCAGTGTCCATGGCAGTGTATGATACAATAGTGCAGCTAAAGTGATGATAAAGAAAGCATACCCATGAGAGAAGGGCTTATCACTACTTCTTACTTGGACTCAGAGAAATCACTAACAGATTCCTCCAGAGAAGTGATACAGGATTTAAAGACATCTGTGTGATGTAAGCTTGAAAGGATCAGGGATGACATCTTCATTGCTTTGATTTTCATTAGCTGCAGGTCATTAAACAGGAATTTGCAAGCATAATTCTGTGTGCATAAAACAACTGAAATATTCATTACACACAAAATGAGTGAAAATGGCTCAAATCATTTCTGCATGTGATATTTTTAAGTAGAGAGGTACAGATGGCCAAAGGTCTTTCCCTTGCCCCTTTCTCCAATTACAGTATCGAGATACACCTCTACTTAAATCCAAGCCTAGTGAGTGTCATGACTAAGTTCCTTTTTATCTTTTCTTGTGTAAGAGGCATTCCAAGGGCTAGCTGTAACTCACCCACAGGTGGTAGAAGGGTTTCAAAACCAATCTCTGAGCCTTCAAGAAATACCTTTTCATGAATATACCTGCAACGCCAATTCAATTTTCTTGTACATTTGCACTAAAACTACAAGGTAAATAATCCTTTACCATTTCTTTCCACATAGTTATTGCCCCAGTCAATTCAGTTGTAAGCAAAGGAAAGTAAAAATCTGTAATGATTAAATGTTTATTATTAGTGCTACAACCTCCAGCTTGTGTTAGTGGGACCAGGAAAAACAGGTCTGGTCTTTGAGCACTGGGGAAAATCAAAAAGTCCCCAAAGCTCTTCCAAACAGCACGTTTATGGTAATCAGTTTTCCTCCAGAGTCACACATGGAAAAGGCAGAGCTGATGATGCCTGTTAGTTAAAGACCTTACATGACAACATTAGATCTAGTTTGCAGAGATATCAGTCTGGCAGCAGCAGCAGAAGTTTCTCGTGAAGAAGGAAGTGGTGTAAATAAGGAAATTCTGGGTCTCTCAGTCAGAAACATACTCCTTAAACAATTTTCTTAAAAAAAAGAAAAAATAGTGGCTAACATTGGAAAGTAAAACCTTTATTTAAGCAATTAAGTAAAGTGCTAAGCTTTCAAAAAGTCTCAAACATGCAGAAGTGACTTCAAAGGGAAATCCCTATGTGTAGTGGCTACATAAATCATACTTTTGTCTGGCAGGTGGATACTGGTATATGGTAAACACATCTCAATGGGAAAAGGGCTTGAATTTTAAAAATTTTTTTTCTTTTTTTTCCGTGACAGCAAAACCAGATTGTTATTCCCGTGGTCTGCCTTGGGGGGTTCTGTTCAGCTGCAGAAAAATGTCTTTTTAAGGACTTTCCTATTGGAACTGGAAAAGGTCCCTTAATCTTTCTGGGATACCATATCTTATCTTCAAATGGTTCCATGCCTTCACTATGGATTTACCAAAGACCAATTTACTGAGGGGCTTCAGGCCTTCTGACACCTGAAACATAAAACAAAAACCAGGAAGAAACAATCTGACGGTAGGGAGGTGCTTTTTGCCTGAGAAATGGAACACAACAGATGACCTTCATAAACCTGGCATAATTTCAAATACCAATGAGAAAACATTTAGCCCTCAGTGTGCTGTAACATGTTCAAAGAAAGAATAAAATCTCAGGAGCTTGGGCAATATGGATGGTATTCATTCAGTGCTTAGAACTGTATATATAAGGTCAATAATATTTTCAGATTCCTATCTAATAGACCTTTTGTAGTAAAACATTGTGATCCTAAAAGCACCAAAGATCCTAAGCTTAGTTACAAGGTGTTAGTTATTGTTTAGGAAAAAGAAAAAGGGAATATACCTTGTGTTACAAGTCTTTATTCTTAAATGTGTTAGATAAAGGGACATGGAAGAAACTAAGCAAATTCTTCTTGTCCTTCCATGAGAAGAAAAAGAAGAAACCCAAAAAACCCACACAATGACACACCACCCCCAGACCAAAACAAAACATAACCTGAATTAGAATGGAAAAGACAAATGAGCAGGAAAGAAAAAGTTATATTCACAGAAAACATTACAGTAGGAAAAAATTCAGGAAGAAAATAACCCACATTTCCATGCTGTAAAGTGTGTGGCTGTGATTTTGCTGTGAGGCACAAAGGACTTGGAGCCTGCACAAAACGTGTAAGGACACCAAAGCATATTTCAGCATCCAAATCAGAAGTGATCCCTCTCAGTGTCAGCTAGCATTTAGGTAAGCGTTAGCAAGCCAAGAAGGTAAAAATAAGAGCAACAGTAGCAGGAAGAGTTTTCTATTCATTCTGGAATGTAATACACTATCCTAGTTAGGGTACTGGCCAAAGACATTCTTTTCCTCTTAGGAAATGTTTCATTTTTATTCCTTTTGCATCAAAAAATAAAACTGCACAGAACAGTATTGCCTTCCATAGCAAAAGAACCAAAACTACAATTAGATACAGTGCTCTACTTCCAGCAGGAAACTTGGAGAAGATCTTCATCCTGGTGAAATAGCCACGTGTGGTATTACCGAAGTGAAGGCATACACTGCACACTGGAATGTGTCTAGTGGTGCTTCCATCTGCTGCAGCTTGTCCGAAATGCTCAATGAAGCACTTTACAGAAAGCAGCTCCTCAAACGCTTAAGATGAAGCTGGATATATTCATTTAGTGATGACGAAAACAACAAAAACTACAGCAAACTAATCTTGGCAGGTTGCTATTAGCTGAAGGGCTCTGTCTTTAACTGGTCTAAATAATTAACCAGAACTGTGCATGGACGACTAAGCATGATAATAGAGATGTTTCCTTTTGAGGTCTAGATTATATCCTTTGTAATGCAGAGTAAACCAGGCAGCACATTGGAACAGGTTGCTTCTTACTGAGTTGGGCAGGAAATGTTCATGAATCATATTCTGCTAACCAATACCTCCAGAGCACATTTTCAAGGATGGAAAAGGGCTGTGGTTTCCAGGGGAGGGAAATAGAAGGCTGCTCACCCTGGGTTTTTAGGACTGGTTATCCGCACAGCATATAAATATTTCCAAGCTGGATGTCTAATGTGGACTTGTCCCATAATCTGCAGGTAAATACTGTATGTAATATGATTTAAAAAGAAAATATTTTTTAAAAGATTGCAAGACAGAAAAAATTTGCCTTGCATTATGCATAGCTCAGCTAGATGGGGTAGTATGATTCTTGCATAAAAGAAAGCAATCTGGTCAAGAGGATTTCCCATAGTAGTTAACATTAAAAATATACCAACTCTGATTTGTGAAACACAGAGCAGAGAACCAATACCAGGGTCTGCAATTTATTCCCTCAGTTTACACCAGCACAATGGGACCAGTGTCTGCTTCCCTTGATTGTATTGCCCAGTGCTATATGGCCAGCACCAGTGGCTGCAGACAAAACTTTTAGCATTCAATAACCTATAGGTCTTTTTTCCACATTTTTGGAAAAGAGTGTTTTGTTAAAATTTTATAGCCTTCTGACCCTGACCTACTGAACTCACTCTGGGCAGAGCATGTGTGCACACATGTACATGGACACATCTTTATTTTCCAGGTGAAACTGACATTTAATGGGGTGAATTAACAGTTACAATTGGTTAACATCAGGATTTACTTTGGTGAGACTTAGCTCTTGTCAAAGAGAAAACAAGATATGGGGAATCTCTGAGATATTTATCATGATAATGAATTTTGCCTTAATTTAACACTATCTGGTGGGACCCATGCTGGAGAACTGCATCCAGCTCTGGAGCCCTCAGCACAGGAAAGCCAAAGACCTGTTGTGATCAGATGAAACCACATAAATGGACAGAGGGCTAGACCACCTCTCCTATCGGGACAGGCTGAGAGATTTGTAGTTGTTCAACATGGAGAAGACATTGGTCAGGGAGATCTTATTGTAGCATGGAAATACACAAAAGGAGGCTTATAGGAAAGACGGGGACAGAATTTTAAGAGGTTATCTAGTTATATAACAAAGTATAATGTTTTTACACTGAAAGAACAGAGATTCAGACTAGATATAAATAAGAAATGTCCTATGAAAAGGGTGGTGAAGCACTGGCAGAGTCTGCCCGAAGAGGTGGTAGATGCCACATGCCTGGAAATATTCTAGGTCAGTTTGGGCAGGGCTCTGAGCACTTTGAAGATGCCCCTCCCCATAAGAGGGGGTTGGACTAGATTACTTTTAAAGGTCTATTCTAACCCAAACCATTTTAAGGTTCTATAATTCTATGACATGCAGCTGTTGAAAATTGATTAACTACTTCTCATGCCTATTCTAACCCAAACCATTTTAAGGTTCTATAATTCTATGACATGCAGCTGTTGAAAATTGATGAACTACTTCTCATGCAAGACAGTAGGAGACAATAAGGCAGATTCTGTGCTTCATCCAATATATCCCAGGTAGCGAGACTTTTACAAAGCCAAGTACCACTCTCTCTGTCACCTCCACAGTAGTTTTGAGACACCCAAGGACTGCTACACATTGCATTTTGTGGGTTTACTCTCTCTGTGAAGTTCACTGTGTTGTCAGCTCCTCATGCTATGCACTTTTTGGGCCTTAAGATGAAGTCTCCTTTAGTGGCTTATGTGTTTCTGTTTTTCCCAGGCTATAATGAGGTGGCTTTTGCCTTTATGTTGAAGCTGAGATTGTTCTTATCTATCCAGATTTCCTTCTCTTTACTTGATGAGCAAAATGGCAATGGTTTCTTTATTGGGACTCTACAATTATGTAAGCTAGCATGAATTTCCTTTGATCAGCACCTTTGCTCACAGCCTTACTTGTCTAATTAGAAGACCAGGTTGTTTTCCAGCTCACTCGAGTTTCTGTGATGCAGCATGTAACTACAGTTTTTCATGCATTACATGGAAATTGATTCTTCTTTCTTTTGCAGAATTCTAAGGGATACACACATCCTCTTCTTCTTCAAGGAGCCCTCCCTTGTAGCTTTGTTTCTTTTCACTTACATCCTTTCCTGTATTTGTAACACTCCCCCAGCACACCATTTATCATCAAGAACTGTAGATCATCTCATCCAGTTCTAATTTGTCTCTCTTGACTTCACACTTTTCAGTGATCTTTCTGACATGTCCTTCTACAGTTCACAAAAAAAAAAAAAGCCCCTCAACAAACCAGCATCATTACTACTTTCCATAGTTTTACCACCAAAATGCTCTAATCATGTAATTGCAAAAAAAGTCAGTACATCTTCCACAGGTGTTCATGCCCCTTTTTCGCCTCTCTCCTTTGCAACACTGCTCTCACCAGACTCAGGACCTGGTCTTTACCTTTGCTGCTCCTCTGTTGCTTACAGCTACAGAAATCTAGATGTGTTTTCTCCAGGCTGTACAAGGTGAACTGCTAAACCCCCTGTAAAAGTACAGCAGCACAAGAACATGGATCTTGATGGTACAAAAATATTTTGTCTCCCACCAAAATAACATGATCAAATGCGTATCTCTGAAGGCTTTACTGTGGGTGTTCTAAACATCCAAACCCACAGGCAGAGCAGTATCCTGTAGCACATTCCTATGTATCCTACAGAAAAAGATTAAATTTTCATTATTTCATTCCTTGTATTTTCTCCAAATCTTTAATCTTCTCTAAATGGCTACACAGCCATAATTATGGTCTTTCATTTTCTTACAGACAAAAAAATCAACTTTCTCTTCTTCAAATTAAGAGAGTTTCCCTACCTTTTCCATGAAATTAATGTTTTCTAAGCTCAGAAATTTTTTTCCAGCTTCTCAAAATCAACTTTAATTATCTTTCCTTCATACCGAGTACTTTCTTTATGTTTTTCCAGAGAGCTTCTTGGTACCACCTATATGAGTGTTTACCAATGAAGTAATTAATAATAAAATAGAATACTTTCATGGGAAAGACCCCAATTAGACTCCTAGATGAAATGTCTTCTCAGTCTCTCAGTCTCTCACTGAGACAAACTGTGGACCCAAATTATATCTGAAATATTCTTCTTTGCTTGTGAGAATGCCACAAAGCACCAAGTATCAAGACATATTTAAAATCAATGACATATATATAAACCTATCTGCCTATGTAAAATAAGAGAAAAATATTTGATGTTTTGACAAATTTGCTACAATTGTGTTCCTACCTCACAGAAATATATTCACTAATAGTATTTTCTATGATGTCTTTGGTAAATCAATGTTAATATTCTCCAAAATTATTTTATTTTTCCCTTTGAACAGTAGTCATTAAGTATGACTTCAGTCATCTAGACCTCTCTGCTGTCTGAAATTTAAGAAAATTAATAATTTCAGTGCAGAGACTGGTCTGACTGTTTTTTTAAGTATTGTAGAAATTGTTAGAGTAAACCATATAATTTTACTCTGTTTTGAACATCGAACTGATAAAAATCATTGACCACTGAATACTTCCATGCTTGTTCTCCCAGCAAACTTGTCCTCATATCTGCCCTTCTTTTTTTCTTCTTCTCAGTGATTGATCATTCAGATGTCATGTCTCTCTGAAACAACCCATTAGGCTATCACCCCCATTCAGGTTTCCCTTTGAGACATATTTTTTGTATGATTCAAAATAACCAAATTACAGAAAAAATGAGTAGAAATTATACTGAGCAGTATCAACATCAATGTTTTATCTTTTTTACCTGATAACGTGCATTGCATTTAATAAGGATGTAGCATATACCATGATGATGCTCAGAAGGTATTAAATTCCTGAAGTTGCTGAAGTTGCCAATGTAACTTTGAAGGCTGCATTTTTTTGTTTGAAACGTACAGTCACTTGACTTTCATGATAGATTTCTAGAATGAAATTATTAAACAGCTAAACAGACTTTCATCTTATGATGCAGCATACAAATTGCAGTTTGTTTACAATATCTCTCATTGCACTTGAAATGGTATTTTATCTGCTCTTGACAAGACAACAAAGTATTTCTATTTCTGTAGCTCAGCCTCGCTGTTGAGGAGAGAAAATCTAAGTTCTCTGCTCTTTCAGCACTTTGCTGTGAAATGATCCTAAGTAATATGTGCTTAAAGGGGTTACTCTGTGCCAGTGGTCAGCAGTGCCATACCCAGGCAATCGCCTTGAAGCTAAATGTTCAGTCCCAGGTTAGATGTGTAAATTCCTCATCAGTGTGTTTCCTGATGCTTCTTCCTAACTGTCATCCACACCAACATTTGTGAGATCTCAATTCTTCCCATATTTGTGATCACTGTTTTGCTTTTAAGGTGATCCAGTGTCAGCATCCCCTTACCTTCACAGAAATGCAAGCTGCCTGAACCGACTGGGAGGCTCAGAGGTATTACAAGTAATATACAGAGCAACCAAACGTTCAAGTTTTAATTATTTATAAGTCTAATTTCCTGAGAAAATTCTGCTAAAGTCTTGCTGTGCTTTCTATCATGAAATGAATTGACTTCATTTATATAGCCTTTTGCTACTCTCTAACCTCTGTCCACCACTCATGTCTATGGTTATACGTCAAGCTTTTTGGTCCAGAGACTTTTTGGTCCAGACTGCCTTGAATCTTAAGAAACTGAATCATAGTACAGCTGTAAATAAAAGAAATTTTTATATATATATATATATATATATGCAGCCATTCATATAAGAATTATATATGTGTGTGTGTGTGTATATAAGTATATATATATATAACTACGCAGCCATTCATAAAGACATAAGCCTAATAATCTTCTTTGAGATAATCTGCAAAGATCTGTCAAATTCAATGAATTGTCCATGGTAATCCTTTCTATTTATTAAAAGAGATTTCATCGAGTTATTTGTTTTTCTTCAGGGTAAATGACCCATTATAAGGGTAACTTGTTTTTGTGGTTTAATGTTTTCATCATTGATGTTACTTACAACCTGAAGCCATTATGATGACTCACATGGTCTCAGACTTCAGAGACAAACACATGCTACATGCATTAAAACTTGGTAAGACTTGTTACTTATCAGTCTCATCATGCTAGAATGCACAACAGAAAATACACTTCCAAAAAGCATCTTGAGGGAAAAAAAAAAAAAAAGGAAAATTGTCCAATGGTTCTTTATGACTCCAGCAGTTGAATTCATAGGATCAAAACCTTAAAAAATTGTAGTGGTGTAATTGCTTTTATAGGGCTGGCAATTCTTTGTTATGGACTGAAAAACCTGAAAATAAACAAAAGTTCTTACTTGTTCAATCACTTTGTCACATACATATACATACTCTTTTCCAATGAATAGCTGCATTTTTAATGAAGATGTTAATAATCTATCAGCACGCTATCACAACCCAGTTTCAGATTAAAAAATAAAATAAAATCATAAAGCTTTTAGAGATCTAGTTGCTCATCTATAGCACAATACTGCAATTAAAATATTTCCTGGATGTAAGGCTGTCTTGCTTCACTGCCTGCTCCTTTGATTCAGGGGAAAATATATCACCACTCTGGTATTCACCTGGATGTGTACTAACTCACTTTTTTTTTGTAATGAGAAAAGTTTTGTGGCCATTTGGCACCCTGTTCTACTGAACTGCATTTTAGACCTGGAGTATTACCTCTGCCATCTAGGATGTCACTTCAAAGACAGTAGAAACAACAAGGAAATTGGTTTATTGGGGTTTTTTATTACTGAAAATAAACCAGTGTCCTGTACAAGGATGTTAATTTTAGCGTCCTAGACTACTAAAAAATGGAGAAGATGTTATGGTTGGAAAAACAAAATTAGTCCTTGCTGGTCATTGTAATAATATCTTCGGAAATGGTTCGGTAACCTACTTAAACTAACCTCCTTGAACTCCTAATGTGACAACTAGATATAATGATTCTCACTTCTTTTGTAGGAAACTGCAAACTATTGGGAAAAAAAAAAACATATGAGAGGCCTTTAGGACTTTATTGTCTTTATATTTCTCTTGTTATCTGATGCCAATCATGAGAATATTTTCTTATTAAAATAAAGGTTCTAATACAGGAATGTTACACATGCTACTAATAACATTACTGTAACGGAAAGAACTGTGAACATCTGGAGTGAAATGCTCTATCCTCCTAACTCTACATGAGTTTTATACTGCTATAAATGAAGGCATGCTTGCTATTTTTCTTGTTTTGTACCAATCATGCAACGTATTTACTTTGTGATTATTAGGTGTAGGGTGATGCCTGAAGGCTGTGAGCACATTTAAACATTTACTTAGTGACACTCTAGTAAGCTTATAAAGAAAGACAAATAAGAGAAGAAACAGGCCCAGTGGAACAGAAATCCTGATGTCTATCCAATGCCTGTTCTGCACATAAAAAATGTAATTTCATTTCTTTTCCCTGTTTTCATAAGTTATTGTTGAGCATGACATATTGCCATTTGGAGTAATAAATATTGCATCAAGTTTGTCACATTTAAAGATGAGAGAATGAAAATGGGGAAAAAAGAGATTTTTACTAATGTAAAACTTTGAAAAGGTTATATTTTTTATTTTATTTTATTTTTTAACATTAGTATTAGAATTCAAGACCTAAGTTAGCCTTCCCCAACCTCTTCAAATGTTACGGGTGGAAACTGAAATGTAAAAACCGTTCACGTTGGTGATCTTCTGTATTTACCTTCATTCAAAGGAGCAGAGAAGATGTTCCCCATAAGGGAATGTACCTCACGGATATCTTTCTGACAAGTTAATTCACTCAAATCCCTTTCCCTGTAAGGACAAGTGGTTTAATGTTCTGTTCAGTTTAGTTCCAGAGGGTTAATTAGAAGGGGTAAAACACAGACAGTGAATGAATAGAAATATTAAATACCTTCCTCTCTGTAAAGAAAACATGCTCTCCAGAGACAGCTACGCCTTACATGAAAACACAAGAAAGACACTTCAGAGACACAAACCACCTCTAAAACTGCTGAATTCAGCCCCTGGAGGACTTCTGCAGAGGAGGATCCCTGAGTTGCATCATGCACTCACAGCAGTTTCTGGGCCAGCTGTTCCCAACTCTCCCATCCACAGATCAGCACCTGCTGAAAGCATGGTTTTCTTTAAATCCTGGCATACCTGGACCACCAGAAAGGTTTTTCAGCAGCCCATACTAAACCACAAAGTCTTAAAAAGTTAATCTTATTCCAAAGGTATGATTTCTGTAACAGGTCAATGGACGTGCAGGTAACTGAGCAGAGTGAGTGCTTGCTATCACTGGCTGAGGAAAGTGACAATTCTTCTTTCTTTCATCTGCTTTTCTTCAGTGGTCTGCAAACCAGTTGAGAAACATCAAGTATCATCTTAGTTGACTTCTGAAAATCAAGCAGAACTGTATTTGTTGTCAGTAAAACAAAAAGATAAGTACACATATCCCCTGCTATCCTACCTCAAACACACATTATACGTCACCATTTATGTTTCAAAAACTACAGTCATGGATGTTTTTCTATTGATTTTCTGTTTTATAGAACCTCAAAACCTTGTTTACTCAAAAAGATAGGTTTACACTGATTTCAGCTGGCATGATATTTATCCTTGGTTTATGCTTTCAAGCTCTTGCTCTAGGGATAATTACTAAATTCACGTGTTTCGGAAAACTGGGGTCATATTTTCATCCACAATCTGTTATATTCATCCCAGAGCCTAGTTTCTTTACCCCCTGCTTTGTATTTTGAGCTTTTTCCTATATTCCTCTTCACGTCAAAGAGTTGAGGGTTGTTTCCTAACTGATGTTTTAGCCAAAAAGTCCCCTCAGTGTCTGGATCACCTCCACATGCTGACGCATGAATTCAAAAAGCAAAGAGAAAGGAGTTTGGCACAGAGCACGAGAACAAGAATTTACCAATTGCCATGCAGCTGCAGTGGATTTCTTTTGTTGTGCCCTTGGGCCTCAATAGATGTTTAGGAAGAATGACATTTCCTGACTTTTTCATTTTTAAAGCCCGTCTTGACTTGGCAGCTCTTGACTTCTAGGCAACTTTGGTGGCATCTTTCCTGTCCCTTCAGCTTTTCAGAATGTTTTCTGTGTTTTTGAAGAGCTTATTTGATAGTTGCTCTGCAACATTTATCCTGAATTCTTTCCTCACTCACTCGTCTCCCATTTGTACCTCTCTTGCTTATGAACAGAGCTCTTTTAATGGTGGTCTTTAGACCTCTACCTTATAAAAATCTTCTTCATTTCTCAGTTGCTGAGAACAAGAGAATCGTCGTACTCTTCCCAACTAAGGAAAATAGCATTGATTTGACCTATGTTTTAGTTCTTTTTTAAAGGGGTTTTCTTCCCCACCATCACTTGAAACACTCATGCAGATATTAATCATCTTGTATCTTAAGGTATGAGACAAAGATGACAAGCCAACATAGCAGATCAGAGATCACACCTGTCCTGAAGCTGGGTTATGGCCACAGTGGCCACAGGTTTTAGATCTACAGGTATGCCAAAGAGCTCAATACAGAGACCCTTGGCCTGGGCTAAACTGACATGAAAATAGGAGGATAAGTGCAAAGAGAAATTGCTATATGTAATTATTTAATGAGAATCAACTTAACAGAAAATAAAAATAAGAACCAGAAAAAAACCACCCCAAATGTAAATAACACAAAAATGTACCACAGCTCAATTGAAATTCAGATTTTGAATTTAATTATTTAAATACATTTTTTATAACTTGGAATAATCTAAGAAGATTCTAGGTAAAGTCATTTAAAGCTAGGTGCAATTCACTGTAAGTGTTAGATTAATAAGGAATCAGCAGAAGACAGATAATGAATTATCATGCACTTCTAATTCACCAGGTCCTTGACCATAAAATAAATAAAACGTAGAGCAAATCAGAAAATAATTTTTCTGTCCTTTGGAAAGTTTAAGTTTTGTGGAAGCCACTGTTTTGTGGAAGCCTGTGGAGAAACTCTGGGGAGAAAAGGGGGTTCTTCATCACCAAATATCATGGGAGATATGGGTCAGCCAAAGAATCAAAACCACATGTAAGATCCTAGAAAAATGCTTCTGATGTATAAAGTCCATGAACCTGTGGAGAGAAATATAGTAGACTTCGACTTCATTATTTCAGTCCTAGTCCAAAATATTTCAACCAAAGGCTGAAAGTTTTCGATTTACATAGGTTCATAAAGTTTCTTCTTTGATTTTTTTCTTTAAAATTATATTTTTCTAAAAAAAAGACTTGTTAAAAACATGAACCGAGGCTTTAGAAACTTCACTGTCTTTAACCATGGTATATTCTTTCTTACCTTACCTATCCTGTAGGTTTATTGCCTTGCCTTGCCTTGCCTTCCTTTCCCCTTCCCCTTCCCCTTCCCATTCCTCCCTTTATATGGGCTTCTTGAAGATGCTGGGTTTTTTTGACTTGATAGACCTTGCTTGTTTTTTTCAGTGATGGACAGGAAATCATATGTTTATGGCATACACATATATATGTGCGTGCACACACACACATACATACACACACACACACATCTCTCACACATAAAAACATATATTTTTATATAAAGACATGTACAGAGCTGCATATTTCAGCTGATCATATTTAATCTGTTTCAGGGACAAAAACATTTAAATGTTTCTTCTGCTGATATGTCTTGAAGAAGACTGGCTTTTTTACCAACAAATCTATTATAATTGTCTTAAAATTAAAGTACAAAAGGTGTATGTGCAGCAAAACGCTTTTACTTACAAGACCATACCTGCCAGAAGGCAAATACTCCCACATTCAATGACGGAATGGAGAAGAGACCGTGTTTCAGTCTGAGCCCTTTTAACATATCTCCTTACACACACAATAAAGATTTTTGGATCAAGCTGATTGCTTTCTTTCTACCAGAGTAATCAGGCTCTACATCATTAACCTTTCTGTTTGCCTGGCAGATAATCTGGGAGAGTAGCAAGTGACTACTCCTCCGGGCTTTGGAGGCAAGCCAGCACAATTACTCTCACCCTGTTCTTTGAGGTGGCAGCTGCAGTGAGATCAGGATGCAGAAAGCAACCATGAAATCAAAGGGTTATAGGTTCTGAAGCCAGCTCTTCATTCATCCACTGATCAGCCAGAGCTCTTAACTTGGACAGCAAAACCTTGCAGCTCACTTTCCATGCTAAATGGTTATGAACCATCATCCAAGCAAAGAATGCCCTTATGAAGGTCTCATGTTGGCCCCACCGTACTTCCACCTGTCTTTATTTGCTTGTACTGGTAGTAGTAGTAATCATAGTTGTAGTAGTATGACTATGTAACAGAGCCAAAAGTATGCTGTCTTGGAGATTCTGTTCTCCTAATATGTCTACTTGGATAGTGTTATTGTACAAAGTCTACTGACATTCTGCCAAATGCCAGCTTAGATTTTTGAAAACGGTTTGTGTTCGGAAATTTACACACATGGAGGAAAAACACTTCCACACTGAAATGCCTCCTTTCCTAGATAATAAGGCAGCTCTTTTGTGTCGGTGATGAACACAGTTAAGGAGAAGGCGGTTACCTGTGAGAGACAGACTGTGAGAGGAGATGACACCTGAATCCCTTGTCCGGGATCTGCAGCTTTGTAGGAGAAGAATAATTTCATCACTTGAAGGCTGTATCTTCAAAGGAGCTGCTGAAACATTTGGTAAGAGACAGAATAAATACATGTATAAAAGGAAAGAAGAATACAGAAAGGTGAAGTAATTTATCCAAGTCATGCTAATCATGTTGGGCAGAGAAAAGATCCCAGACTCTGCATCCTCAGCCTGTATCCCAGTTGCTAAGCAACTGTCCTGAATATGAGGGTGCCCAAAGCACAGTATATCAGATGCTAAAACATTGGTGCTCTGACACCTTCTGCTTTGATTCATGCTGTATCATAGGTCTAATAAAGAAAATAAGTGGGACTCCTTGTCTGTCTGTGACTTCAACTCTTTTGTATTTAGTGTCCTAAATAACACCCCCAAAATAAGAATCTGGTTGCACTGTAAGCTTCCTTACTAGCAGATATAAAAGAGTAGCTCCAATAGGTAAGTTACATTCTGTATGAACTAAGATTTGGGTGATTGCATGAATGTCTCTCTCTCACATGTCTTAAAGAGGAAAAGGAGGATGATTAGACTCATAGATCCAAATGCATCAGCCTCAAGCATAATATTAGATGAGATGAATCTTGGCTTTGCTGCCTAGAAAAATTGCTGGAATACATCTTTCATCACAGTAAAACTGGCTGAAATTTTTAATATCTAGGAAAAATAACTAGGAATTTTCTGATGGATAGAAATGGATTCTTAGAATTATCAAGCCAATGTCTGGAATCCTTCAGTGACAGTGTAATTACATAACACATCTGCTATAGCTGACTTCTGGATGATTTTCAGTTGTCAATGTGGAGGCACCCATCAAACAGCAAATATAGTCCATAGACCAAAAATGACAGTCCAGACTTTCCTGAAAGACATGAAGACTAGGCAGCTGATATCCAACAATGAATTCCACATGAATTCACAAGTGAGCCAAAGATCTGATCATGGAAGAGCTGAAGGGCAAACAGTGAAGTGGTCCAGGCAGCCCTAAGCTTTCATCAAATAGCTCTTATTTACAAAGTTCCCATGTGCTGCATTCCTGAAGTAGAAACCACAGGGGTTTTCAGGGCATAATGCGTGCACAGAATGGAGGTGAGTTAGAGACCAAGACTGGAAATCACCAGACTAGAACATACACTGAAGAACTAAAGCTGAGAAATAAGGAATTCCAAAGAGAAGATATAGTTAAAATCTGGTCTGCATAAATCTAAACCATTTCATGTATTTTTCAGAACTACCAAAACTTATGGTCATCTGAAATCACTAGGTATTTTCCTACTCAGTCTAAAAACGTTTCCATATATATTTCTCTATGCAATGCAATAAGGTCCTGTCCTGAAGAAATAAATGTCTGCCTTCTTCCAGCAGTTCTCTCATGGTGAGGGGCAGTTTTACCACTCATGTTGGACTTACATAGACATACACCATAGATAGACCTACATATATACATAATTAAATGAAGGTTGAAAATAGTTATTATGCTTATTGAGTTGGAACTGAAATCATGCGTGATCTCTTTCCAGATGAATACCCTAACTATCATGCTGCAGTCAGGATTATTCTTGGCTGTCCTTCCATGGGCCTCAGTTCTCTACAGTTCTGGATGCTCAGATTGTTTTTTGAGGGATACTCTGTCTCTGCATGGAAAGAGAAAGATGGACAGGTTTGCACTTTGCTTATCATCAGTGATGTCAGTCTGCATGATGACTGTACAGGGGATATGGACAATCATGTCAGGTAGATAAACTGGATCAGAGCCATCCAGAATCAAGTGTCCAGAAGACCAAAGGGCATATTGCATTTTAACTAAGCTATGCCACATTCAGTGACATAGATTTCGTCTTTGTGTTCTTGTAAAAAGACTTCACCATTTACCATGATTTTTTTTTTTTTTTATTTATAAGACTACTTAATGACAACTAAGTATTGGAATATCTTACCTAGGGTCCATATCTATTCAAGTCTCTAAGTAGAAACTCAATTACTTTCTGAGATGAGCTCATGAAGACTTTAATGGCTTGACGCAAGACTCCATCATTTGTCATGCAAAAAGCTCAGTAGATACTGAGAATAATTCCATTTACTGCTTACGTACTTGACCTTAACTATGAAAGAGCTAATTGTCAGCTTCAGTGAAGCTACACTACTTTAATCAACTGAGAAATCTGTCCACGGGCTATATATATCTTACAGAACAAATAAAAAAAATAATACTGAGGGTTAGAAGAACCCCACAAACAGAATCCCAGAAGTCAGCATTTAAAATGTCGTTATGGATAAATAAATCAATACATGAATAATTATCAATGAGTTTTACTCAAATTTTACATAGTGTTAAAGGGGGGTGGTGTTGTTTGGATTTCTTTTTAAAGGCTTATCTTTGCTACTTGTTGTTTTCTGCTGTCTGCTATTTCCATCATGCTGCAGCAACAACATAACAATGTTGGCTGAAAGCCAGCTTGAGAATAGACTGAGCCTTCAACAGATTTTTGACGCATGAATATTTTGAGGGGGCATTTAAATGATGTTTGTGCTTCTCACGGTGTGAAAAAACAACACTGCCAGGTTTCTTTGATCTGCTGGAAACAGGCTATCATAATACAGAAATAGTTAGCTGAAATAAGTACATTCAGGTAGCTTCTTTCTACTTAAATGTGTATCATTTGCTTCCACGCTCACAAAGGAGGTTTTCATTCAACTGGGGCAAAGTGCACACAGTTATTGATGGTTCAAGTATTTATTCCTTAAAATGACAGTTCTGAAAACATATTTCTCTCACCACACAGAGTAGGAGGGCAGGGGAAAGGAGGCGGTAATTGAGGAAACTGGAAGTGAAATGACATTCATGGCTGTCAGATGCCATTTCCATTTTAATGACTGTAAAGAGGAGTCTCAGAGAGCAGCCAGACAGCAGAGGTTTGGGTGACCACTCTCACTGTCAGATGTTGGGGTACAATGGGTTGGTGTTCACAATTTGAAGGTAAGCATATGTCTTCTTTTCTCCTTCCCTGGAATGGACTGATACTGCTCCAAGTTTTTGGTGTTTCACAATTTTCTGACTAGCACAACCTAAGTCTTCAAGGAGGTGGAAGCTGTGCTGTGTTTGACAGCCTACAAACACAAAGGCATTCATCATACCTCCACTCCATAAACCTGAGCCTGAAAGATAAATATTGATGATTTGCTGAAGCAAGAAGTCCAGAAGAGGGGGAGGACAAGTAATAACAGGCTGTGACAGTATAGACAGCCAGGCTCTGTACATAGTTTAGAGGAACACGTGTTGACATGCTGGGCTAGATCTTTAATCCATCTAGCCCAGAGTCTTGTCTCTGTGGCTTGCCAACACCGTGTTTTAAAGAATTTGAGATAGTAAACAAAGGACATCACATGGATTCTTAGTGTCCCTAGTCATGCCTGTGTCAAGAAACTGTGAGGTCTGCTCTGCAGCATCAGTGTCTGAACAAGTTTATGAGCACGTTAACCTATATAAATACATCTCTCTATACACATGGCACCCTTGGCTGTTGAGTGTCTGGAAATAAGTGTTTGGTAAATACTTATTTGGTAGATAAACTATTATTCTATGTGCACAACATGAAGACTGATGCTCAGAATGCACAACTTTCTAATACAGAAATCACTTTTACGTGAACTAACCCCAACACAAGCTGCTAGGTCCTCAAGCTGTTTTTCCTCCAAAAACTGTTGGATTTGGGTTCAGGCCTTGGAGACCTGTTCAAAGGTAAATTCAAGAAAACCGTCTTTTTAAAAAAAGAGCTTTAAACTACTTCCCAACAAATAATTGGCTTTTTTATTTCAACTTCAGCAATTCTTGATAACTGTTTAAATTCGTATTTCAAGTCTCCTTTGGTTTTTACTTTCAGTGTGTCAGAAGATCCCCTGGCTTAATCACTCACTGTAGAAAAAAAGAACACTGTTGCCTTTTATCTGTTTTGAACTTGCTACCCTACCTAATTTTATTGCACAATCTCTTGTTCTGGCACAAACCGAGAAGAGGCACACAATCTATCTTCACTAAGTCATTTATTTTTATCCTTTCATTATGTCGTTCTGTCCCTCTCCTTTCTAAGGTAACTCTTCTCAATCCTTTCAATCATTCTGAATGACTTTATTTTTTTTTAAATTATTTTTTTAAGGCATGGATCAGTTTTGTTTGTCACAGATAAGCCTTTTTTAACTTTGATTTTTTTTTTCTTTTTTGTAAATATTTTTTTATTTTATGGTAGTGTAATACTACTTGAGAAAATTTTCCAGATGAGACCGCATTTTGATTTATAGATTGACTGTGTAGTATTTACTGCATCATTTCCCATCTCAGTTCTTATGAACCCTCACATCTTGTTTGAATTTTTTTTTTTTTAAACTACAGCTGCATATGGTATAGAAATCTGTCTTCATTGATACCAAGATCCCTTTCCTGGGTTGAGACAGTGAATGTAGACCCCTGTCAGATGTACAAGCAGTTTAATTTATTTTTTTCCCTTCAGTATGCCTTACTTTGCATTTATTGGCATTGAACTTCATTTGCCCTCACTTCAGTCCTCACATGGTTTAGCTAAGTCTCTTTGAAGTTCCTCATGGATCTCTCTGGTCCGTGCTAGCTAAATAACTTTGTGTCATCTGCAAGTTTTGCTAACCTCAGTATTACCCTCTTTCAAGATCATTAATACAAATTTCAAACACAAGATCTAATTCTGAACAATGAGGCGAGGCATCCCACTGTTCACCTTGTGCCACTGACTATTTATTCCTTCCCTTTGTTTCCCATCTTTCACCGATTTTCAGCCTATGTTTGATGTACTCCACAAGCACATCAAATAAGTGAAACCATAAGTGTAGTTAAGCATCAGTGTGCTCAGTTTTTCTCACTGCATTGAATAAAATTTGTGTGCTAAATATAGTGTGTTTTCATCCTTTTCTCCAATAGATCCATTTTCTTTTTTTTCAGGGTTTGTTTGGTTTTTTTTTAGCAGCTCTGGAAATCTCATTGGTGGACTTTGGAAAAGTCTTAAACAGAAATTTACAGCTATGTGTATAGATCAGCATGTCAGAAATCTTCAGATTTCTTCTTATGGAGATACTGTCATCTTTCTCTCTGAGTAGTTAAGGATGAGCGGACTACATACAAAGATATTTCAGCATTTTCCTTTGTGAGAACATTACTGTTATCTATAAAAACAATAGCACACAAGAAACCAGCACATTTTTGCAAAAAAATAAACTTGTTTTTTTTCCCCTAACTTAGAAGAAGGTTATAATTTTGCAGCTTTCCAGACTTCTTTTGGCTAATAAAGGTGCCCTCCTCATCTATGCATCATGGTCACTGCTGATGTTCATGCTGTGAGTGCTGATACTGATGTGATGATGGCTAGCTAAGGGACATAACCTTATATTGGGCCCTGCAACCCAACATCGTGCTTCTTCTGAGAAGGAGGATTCTTTCTGAACTTGTTCCTTGCTTTACTCTGATACTCACTGTCCATAACTCTATGTAAAAGAGCTGGATCAAGATCAGCTGTCAAAGATTGAAAGTATTGACCTTGGTGACAGACAGCAGCTGGATTATAGAACCTGATGCAAATAATGGAGATGGCATCATGTCCTACTATTTCAGGCCTGTCATTGTCTTCTGCTTGATCAGCTCTGTGCTGCCTCACTGTCTGAAAGTTCCTACCACTCTACTGTGTAAATCAAACTCATAAAAGAAACTCTCCTACACTGTCAGTACTCCCCATAATGAATGTGAAAGTTTGGGATCTTTTTAGTAGTTTGCAATATGAGTTTTAAAATGAGCTGGTTCTGCAAACAATTTTTCCAGTTTAATAATTTGCCATAATATCAAGAGAAAGTGAGCATAAATGATGTATGAGCAAGGAAAAATTAAACATGTTTATTACTTGGAGGGAATGCTCACAGAAAATGTTCGGTTATGTTCAAGCTTTTCTTCTGGGGAGCCTTCACAATGTGCTGAGAAAAAAAGGGAGATGTTATCACTGGAGTATCAGAGTGCTGACACTGAGACTGAGCCTACTTCCTCCCTTTATCTTGGACATCTTATTTTACAGTAGCATTTTACATTCCATGAAGATTAAGGCACTGAGTGAGTTCCTCTGATGTTCCCTGGGAATGTTGCTTAGTGTATGATGACACTTAGAGTCTGTACTATTTGTTAGCACAGAGATTAATTTTTAGGTTCCTTGTCACTGTGGCAGCACACACAGAATGGGTTTTGTGCAAAGGAAGAGGCAAATAGGTAAACTGCTAAGGTAATCCGTAGGAAGTGTTGAGGAATATCCCTGTCATCTCAGGATTTTGCCATTTTAACTTTGCCCTTGCATAGAAATTTACTTCCAGTTGGGATGTTCAATCATAATCCTTCTGTCTCTTCTTAAATGAAAACAAACAAACAAGCTCAGGCAAAAGCCTGTATTTTTAAAGCTGGAATGAAGGGAATTAACTGTGTTTTCTGTGACTAATCAAGTCTTAGATCTACCTTCCAGCATGTGGGAGATCTGAGTTCAGCTCCCTCCTGTGCCTGAGGAGGTTCAAAAGTACATTGCTTATCTCCTGAAGCAAAAAAATCTCAACAGCAGTGATTCAGAAAATCTCATTTTCAAATATAATGTCTGTGGTGTCATCACTTTGCTAACAAAAAACAAACAAAAAACCTAAAAAACAGCAAAACAAAACCAGAACTGAATTTAAATCCCTTCTTCAGAGAAAGCAGGATGAGATCGTCTCACGATCTGAGTGCACAGGCAGCTTTCTGTCATTTGCAGTGGAGAAGGAATACCTCTGGTTCCTTTCCATTTAGGCTGACTTCTCTTAGGTGCTCAGCTCAAGAAGAAGGTGCATTATTTATCTAACTATTGATAGTGGGGTTTAATTTCTGATTTTTTTCTTGGTGTTTCTCACTAGAAAGTTAAAGAGACTCTTACATAAGCCTGGTGGCTTCCCTGGACCTGGTTTTAGTCATTTAACCCTGTCTATGTCTTCCATAAGGAAGCTAACTCTAAACCTGATTCAGTTTAAATATTTCTCTAAAATTTAGGAAATTAATTGTGATTTGCTTTTGGAAATTTACCACTGGGTTCCCAACTCATGGCTCCAATCATAAATTCCCATAGTGATTTCTGAGAGCTACTTCAGATTTAGGCACCTGTGCTAATCTCTTGGATTTCATGAGAAAGTAATGGTGTATCTCCATTCAGTTTTTAGTTGAGAGTGTACATTCAAAACCAGTCTTCTCACTGCCCTCAGTTATTATGCCTTGGTTCTAATCACAGAGAGGTCTAATTTTTTTTCAAATGAAACAAAACTGAAAGGTGCTCTTTAGCACCTATTGAATCTTAGTTCCTTGGCCTAGACTAAAACTATTCTGAAAAAAACCACCACCCTTTAATTGTAAAATGGACCTCAAGAGCAGCAGTTTTACTTGGCAGATTTGTTCCTGTTGTAACATACTCCCTGCTTATACAGACATAATCTTAAATAGGTAGCACAATTTATGTTTATTCCATCTTTGTCCTGATCTTGCTAAAGTATGGCAATTTTCTTCTTTCAAGAAGTGGTTGAGCGTGTCTTTCCTCAGTCAAAACCTGATCATACATCACTGAATTGTGAAAGAAAAAATTTCATTGTGCAGCCTAGAGTGGGAATATCCATTTAGCCACTTTACAGGGGGAAAAATAGAAGGGAAAAAAAGAAAAAGAAAAAAAAGTTCTAAATCAAGTGCCAGAAGTGGACTATTAACCAGACAGATAGTTAACTAACGCTAGTTCCTTTTCTTCAGGTTGAGAGTCACTTAATAAAGAATGAATAGTATCAGTAAGATTTGCAAAATTGGATAGATTCATATTTGACAAGCTCCATAAATATTCTTTTTCCCTCAGATTCTCTTTCTATCACAAACCTTTTTCCCAAGCCACAAACCCAAAATTAAGAAGTCTAATAAAACATATGTAGTCATTTCTCTTTTCTCTTTTAGGAGTAAAACAAACCCCTGTGGGACCTTTTTTTTTTTTCTCTTTTGGAAGAAGAGAAATTAGACTGAACTAATCAGCATGAACTGTATGGGGAACATTATGAGTCAACAGGAGGAAATTCTGCTTCATCTTTGTTTAAAAAGAAATAAAAAATGAGGATTTTTAAAATTACCAAAAGAAAAGGAAGATTAACTGTGCTCTGAATGCAAGAGCTTTCCAGGAGACCAAATAAGTCTTCTATAAACTGATTTGCCTTTCTGACTGCGATTTAGTAGAGTGACACCTAATTTGTTCTGAGAGTCATTGATGCCTCCAACACAATGGAGGATGACAGCTTGCATAACCCCTCTTTCAGCTCTCATCTCATTTATTCCGTTTGAAGTCAAGTTCCGACAAGAGAGAGGCACAGAATTAATATTACCTTAGATCAGCTCAGTCTCCAGAGGGAGCAGCAAAAGCTTTTCTGGAAACAATAAACCCTTTAAACATGACAGGAGGAATTGGACCTTAGGAGGTATCTGAAAGTTTCCATTATTAAAGAAAGAAAAAATATATATATCTATGTGGGTCACTTTGATTCTCTTTAACAACAAAAGATGAGCTACTGTTAGTTTTACATAAGAATTTAAAGATTTTTTGGATAGTTTGTGGTTAACATTTATATTATGAACACATACAAACATACATACATGCATGCATATGTTTTCTGGGGTTTTTTTTTGTTGTTACTATAGCAGAATCACCAGCCATGAATGGTATTTGTTTTGACTTTGAAATTCCCTTCTTGTTTGATCTGGTTCCTTTCCAATTTAAGATAAAAAATCAGGAAGGGAAATTCCCATCACATCTGATAGTTTATAAGGTCAAATTTAATTATTGCAATTTGCATTTAAAATTAATGTAACACTTTTAAAGTAAATCAGAGGAAGCCAAAGAGATAATTTGTGCCGACAGCTTTGTAGAAAGAACAAAAATAAAGAAGCATGACAATTTCTGTGTAGCTGTGTACACTTTAATCTGTGGTCTACAGAACATCAGCATGGGTAAACTGGCACAATTCCATTAAAGCAATAAAGCTACAGTGAATTATGCCAGCTAGTGGTCAGACTTTATATATATATACACATATATAAAAATATATATGTGTGTGTGTGTGTGTGTGACAGACAAATTAGATACTTGAGGGGAAAATATATATACAGGAAGACTAGAAATGTTGTTATTTGTCTAAAACCTTCACATCAAACTACAGGAAAATAAAATCCCCCTGGGGTTTTAACAACTAAGAGTGGACAGACTTAACACAGGGGCTATCCATTAATAAATAATCCACCCAATGAATAAACCTTGCAGCATTTTCCTTTTGTGAATTCTCAGTGGACTTCAGATTTCTATCAGCAGACATCCAATTTACATGTGAATCGTGATTTCATCATATCATATCCTGTCATTCCACTAGGAATAATTTCCTGTCATTCCACTGTGAATCATTTCAGGAAAGTACAGATGACTTAATAATTTACAATTAAATAATTCGTGTCATGCTGGAGCAAACCATGCGAAAAGAATCAGTGTATTTGCCACACAAATGCAAATTCCTCTGGGAGATTCAGGGTGGAGCAGAAAAGAAAATAAGGGAGAAGTAGGAAGAGAAGAAAGGGCTATAATTTAATAATGGACAGTAGAATGGTGGCATTTAACAGGACTGTGGAACAGGAGTCTAATTTTAAGTCAGAAAAGTAGAATGTAAATGAGGATATTAAGTATATTGGAGAGCAGGCAGCCTAAATATCGCTTTGTTGGGAGGGGTGATAAAAACCTTTCCTGTTCTGCAGAATGCAGGAGAACACTTAAAAATCTCAAGGGACAAGCTATAGACCTGAGATTACACTTGCCTTCTCATTGAGCAATTTACAAAATGAATTTCACTTGTCTTCCCCCCACCCCTGTCTCTTCCACCTCCCCACCCCCATTTTTGATTTTTTTTTTTTTAATAGGCTTTGATTTTCAGCAGTTTTTTGGAAGTTCAACATTATTTGTCAACAGTTTGAGTGGTTATACATATGGTTTTGTGCTAATCTGTTCACTTTGGCAGTGCCTTTTATCTTATTTGTGATGTGTGGCCAGCTCCACTCTATTCCCCCTCAACTGGAAGAGCAGCGAGAGGAAACATATCTTTGTGGTCTTAGATATGCTACCATTACTTCTCATTTCTGGATGGGATTCATCTTCCTTAAATTTAGACGGTTACAATACAGATATCTCCATCCAAGATACTCGTCACTAGCTCCCTTTATTGTCTATGGGAAGAAATATGTGTTTTATAGCATTACTGTTCTGTCCTACTATGTTAAACTGTCTAATTCAAGATGGGATGAATTTCATTTGAAAACTGTCTATTTCTTTCTTTAGTCTTTAAAAACAGTCTATGATAACAGCTCAGATGGAAAGATCTACAAGCTAGATGTTCAAAATTAGGTCCAACTAGTTGTACACTGCAAGTTGGCTTATTTTGGTCATCCAGAAAATTGAATGGATGCTCAAAAGGATTTTTGAACACAAAGATGAATATACTTCTCTTAAGAAATCTAAGCAGATGAAAGGTGACTTTCTAACTGAGTTCTGAAGTAAAATCACTTACCTACTAAATAAACATCCCTTCAGAAAGCATTCTACCAGGGTGAGTCCTCATGAAGAAGGTCAAAACTTAAAACACAGAAACAGAGGAGGACAGATAGAAAAGATTAGTCCTTTGATGGTATGTAACAGTCAGAGTAACTTAATCCCTTTCATTGCATTAATTTACTTACATATGACGAGGGCAAGGCAAAAGGTATCATACATCTCAGCAACCATACTTCAATCTTGTTCTTTAAATAAGCAGGGAGTTAAAAAGGAGAAATAATGAAGAGTCGATGAAAAATGCAGGATTTCACTATGATAAGGTTTATAGTAAGTTTTACCTCCCTAGTAAGGAAATTTGAGCAATTCTGTGCATAAATTAACATTCAATTTTAAGACTAGATTTCATGTGAAACAGTTGTGTCTGGTTAGATACTTTTCTAGATGTAAAGTACTTTGGCTAATGGAAAGGTAAATTAACTCTCATGGGAGTTTACTTCCAGTTTACTCCATGCAAAGCCTCAAAATGGCCAGACAAGTTACATCAATAAAAGACCTTTCATATTCAGTGGAATTTATGTCACATATTACACAACAATTAATGAATAACAATTAATTCTCTTTAGATCACCCTGAGATAAATTTGATAAAAGCTGTTTAATCTGTGGGTGGACTCATAGCTCAGAACAAAATAAATACGAACAAAATAATAACCCTAACTCTTATGGCTGCATTTCAGAGGAGTACATACACTGAATCCAAGTTACATTCTGTAAGTCTTTCATCTAGCTTCCCTCCAGAGAATGAGATTGAAAAAGTAATGATAGAATCTGTCTTTATAACAGTAACTCTGTGGTTATAGCAGCCCTCCAGGACTGGGAAAGCTCTGTTCAATTCCTCCCTGCAGGAATTTAGTCTCTTTTCCTTTCTTAGATGTGAAGAACCATTTTTATTTTTTTTTTGTACTAAATGACAAAGCTGCAACAGGGCACCAGGAAAGTGCTCCTGCCCTCTTCAGTTCATAATAGGAAAGTATTTTATCTGTTACATTACAAATGAGATTAGGGTAGAAGCATTCTCTAAGCTGCAATCATTTTAATTTTATAGGAAGGTATCAAAGATTCATTAATTGGACCCAAGAAAAAGGAGCAAAACTGAATGGGTGGGTATGTCCTAGGATGTCCACCTAGAACTGGTCTTTAGTGCTTGCTCTGGATTATCTACCTAATCCATCTGAAAAAAAAAAAAATTATGGTATTTATGATATTTATTATCAGGATTTCCTAGGAAGCTGTAGATGACATTTGAATCCTTATAAGTAGAAGGGGAAATTAAAATTGGGCCACCAACTTTTTAAGGCTCACTGTAATAACCCAACTCTTGTATGAATGTCAAAAAAGACAATCAAAGTCCTTTGTGGGGGAGCAGGGGGGTGGGGAGAGGAAGTTACAAATAAATATGTTCCTGAGGGATTTGAGACTGTGATTGGGATGTGTTGTGGTACATACCAGAGACTGAGCAAAGTGTCCAAGATTCAGAAAAGGATAAAATCTGGATTATATATTCCCATTTTTCATACTTCTTACAAGGTATTTCTCAACCAAGCATGTTGGATGCTTTTGATACAATTCTGATCCATACGCACTGTTCAGGGACCCCAGGTACCTGACAAATGCTTCTATCTTTTTCTGCTTTTATAGGATATCTCGGCAAGATCTGCAGGTCCTTTGATGTATCATGTCTTTTCAGTTTTGTAGCCCTACTGACAAAGCAACTGCCCCATTCCTGTACGTATTTTTTTTTTTTTACCACACAGTAAGAGAGAAAAGATAGAATCTGTATTTGCAAATGCAAATCTGAGGTGCAGAGAGATACCAACTAACTTCAACATGACAAAGGGAAATGTATTAGAAACTTCTGCCTCAGGTTTAGCACAGCTACTGTCATTCTGTGATATGGGATTTCTTTTTGATATATCTGTATCATGAAGCATTATTCTCAACAGCTCTAGCTAGAGTGCTAACTCGTTACCACTGCATGTTGCACACAGGCTGGATAATTTTATTTCCTTCTCTTGGCAAAGCTCTAGACATACTATTTGTCTAAGAAAATGTATGTAGTATTAATTATTTGTAGTATTTCATGTCACTGTTCATTTCCTCATTATGGGGTGAAATACTTAAGTGCATGTAGCCACATTAATTTTCATTAATGATGCCAATTAGCAAGTGGTTATAAACTTTTAATAATATTGTAACTATATAAATCCTTATTGGGGTATTTTCATTAATTTTTATCAACCACATAATCAGCTAAATAACTGAATTCTTCTGCTGTAAATTTGTCACTTCTGTCAAAGGTTCATTAAACAGTGTTTAGGGTCTTACGCAATTTTCTCCAACCCATAGAATTAATGACAACTTCAGCCCCTCCCATTTGCCCTGAACTGTATATGCCCTTCAGAAAATCCTGCCACAAGCAACCCAGAACTAGAATGCAACCCTGCCATTAAGGTTGTTTTTCATCTTACTTCAATTTAGCTGGCTGAATAGTAGGCATCTGACCATGGTTTTTCATCTAGACTCTCTTTATATCCATGCAGAAATCAGCAGCTCTAGCTGGGGTTCTTTGTTAATGCCCATTTCAGGATTGGCTGATTCATATTTGGGTAAACTGGAAACATTTGGGGAGGGAAGAGTACAGGACATACTTTGATTTTGTTTCATTTTGGAAGGCAGGAAATGGGAGTGTTTTATCTGCTGAACCCCCAAAGTACCCTTGCTTAGATCAGAATTTTTCAGTAATATTAAATGTGGTGAATAATTTCACTCTTTATTTTTTTGATTTATATATGTGTTTCCTGACACAGAAAAAGCCACAAAACCAAATAAATAAAAATCAATGGCAAACAAATAAAGGACATGCTGAAACGAAGCACTGAGATACTCTGAGTGGGATTATGCAGCCTTTACCTCAGGTGACTCCTGTCCTTTTACATGCTCTGGGTTTCCCCACACAATCTCCAGCTGTCACTTTGCAAAGGTGCAGGTTTTCAGTGGCTCCTGGGCTGCATCTCTCAAGCCCATGTAGGTGGTCAGACACCAAAGTATTTAAGTAAGTGTATCATCAGCTAAAATCCCACAGGGATCAGAATAAAAGAATCTACGGAAATGAAGAAAAAGATTCTTCTTTAGAAAGTACATGAGATCAAAACCGGTGTTCAACAAACACAGAAGATAGCTCTGCTTTATCTAGCGAGCACTGAGGCAGTAGGTTAGTAAGTGCAAATATTCATGTCAAAGTAAGTGTGGAGAGACTTCTGGAAATATTCATGGTATGATAGATGCTCCCTGAAAACCTTCTCACACAGCATTGTCATCTCCATGCAAATATGTTTAGAGACTAATCTTCTCACAAAGCAAGGAGAGCAAAGACATAGTTTTATCATTGTTTTTAACAATGACCACATTTTCTCCATTAACTAGGTTCCCTGTCCTTCCCTGCCCTAATCCCCACATGCAGGCTTTGCACCTTGCCACCTTCACCTAAAAGAGATAATAATCAAAATTACACAACTATTGACACTGTTCTGCATTTACTCAGCCCATCCGTTTAACACCTATAATATGCTTTCACCCTCTGGCACTATAACATCCTTGTTTGCTAAAGGAATGGGTATCAGCTCCCAAACGCCTCTGGCTCAACTGAGATGAGTGGAGTTATCTCAATTAGCACAAATTAGTGTTTCCAGCACTGTTCCTTGTGCCGCATTTTAACCCAATACTAATTTTAATAATAGAGTTATGTCTGCCCAGAGTAATTGGAGAGATCCCCAAGTTAGTGCCAGTTGAGCTGATGCCCCTCTCCCTGACAAGTGAAAAGCCATGCACAACTATTCCTCTTTGCCCCTAAAGCAGGGATTCTTCATTGGTAGATGTTTCCATCAGATGGAAGGACTCACTGGTGTGGCCACACTACACCTGGCTCCAAAGGCTGCTCTGACTCTACTGTCAAGTAGAGTGAACACTCTGTGAGATTCCTTTAGATGCTGTACGTTTGCAGTTACATTTGCGATTAGATTTTGTTTCTTCTGAATATATCTTGCATAAATTAAGGTTTTAAGTGAGGTACTAGCTAGGGAGCTTGGTCACCCCATGGTCTTTCCATGTATGGGCAGCAGAAAGAGAGTGACAAAGATGTGTTTCCAGAGGTTGAATCAGGTAGTGGATGGAGCACATTATCCTGGTGATACTGCAGTTACCTTTCCTCTCCTTCATTATGGCTGCAAAGAAAGCCTGGGATAAACAGGAAAATAAATTGAGGACCAGAATTGAGGTAAATGAGTCCAGACAATAATGACTGAAAGAGATGGCATCTCTTAGACAGCTGCTGGTTTCTTTATGAGACTGGGATCATTTTTATTTGTTTCTATTTGCTTGTGGGTCACCTGGCTTTAATTCAAGTTTATTTTAATATTCAATGAAAGAACATGTAGGATGCCTTTTACTGCAACTTCATACTCTGCAACAGGACACTGCCTGTTTGTTTACCTCATTAGGAAGCTATCTGCTTATTTTTTAAGCACCATCAATTACAAATCACAAACCAGTAGCACGTAATTGTGTATATTTTCAGATCAAGGCAGAAGTGCGTGTGCCAGTACCTGTTAGGTTTGATTGGACAAGGTCACATAGAAGAACATTAAGGAATTGAGACAGGGATGTCAAAGCATTTCCAACGGCAACAACAACCTCCCCACTCGTATCAACAGGGGGGAAATGGAAGCATAAACGAAATTGCATCCAAATGATTGCAATTGGAGCACATGTGTTACGGGAAAGGTTTGAAGTTAGCACATGTGCTGATATAGCAATATGACGATGAAGGGGAAAAAAATTCCAGCATTCAGTGTCTTTGCAGCACAGATGGTCGGGTTTGCATTTCTGGCCTAGTTGTTCATTAAAATGAATCAGATGAATCTGGCTATCCCAAACTGTTAGTATATGTCTCTGCCTTATCATTCTGTGCTTTGCAACAATGATTATACTATACTGCCCATGGGCCAAATAAAGCTTTGGTATGGATCACATGATATGCTGGTGGTGGGCTGTCAATGTCTTAACTAACAATCCATTCAGCAGTGAAATCTAGGAAAGGGTACAAAGCACTGACTGGATCACATCTGTGGTCTAACCATGTTTTACAAAATCACTTAGGTACTACACAGACTGTAAGCAATTATGCATGATTAATTACAGCATCACAAATGACACCCATTTTTGGGCACTTCTTTGCCTTTCACATTTTGACAGTACTTAGTGGTAAACACTAGCAGAAGTTTGGTTTTTTTTTTTTTACTTTTATGTTCCTTTTTTATGTGGCAAAAGATCTGTATAATGCAAAGAACACCAGAGCTTTCCTGTTTTATTTTTTATTTTTTATTTCTTTTCCTTCCGGAGAATGAATAACAGTTATGAAGAGTGTGGTGATATATGGTCCTACTAGACAGCCATAAAGTGTAAATTTCCAACATGAGGTGCCTGTGGGGAGGGTACATTTTCCTTCAGCCTCACAAGTCCCACTGACGTTAATGAAGGAGGCATGTCTACAACACCCCTCACTGAATAATTTACATCTGCACAGACAGAAAGTCAGAAGGCAAAGCTGGAGACACATCAGAGAGCTGGCTTTAAATCAAGTCAAAAGTTTGCCTGTGTTTGTGGGTGGTTTATTATTACAAAAGGAAAGCAATGTGAAGTGAAATTAAAGCTATCCTTTCAGCTTTGAGGGCTTCAGGATAGGGGGATGGTGTGGGGTTTACTGGGAGGGTTGAGAAACTAAAAAAGTAGGAGACATGGCTGAAAAATATGGAGAGTTTTAAGAAGTCAAATGAATTGTAAAGGTTGAATGAACTTCAGAGTGCCATGAACTGAAAAGCAAACTTAGAGTAGTTGTTTTGGAACTTCTTTCAAATCTACATTGTTTTATTAGTCAAAACCGAGTAAAAAAAATCTAGGGTGGTAGGTGAAAATAATGGAGATCTGAGAACCAAGTATTGGAGTCAGTGGCTGTGATTAAGGCTAGCAAGTGGGACGAAGCTTTCAAAAGGATTTGGGTGCCCAGAAATACACAGCAAGAGGCATCAGGAAGAATGCATCATTATCAGATTACACTTCTACATGTGAATATGAAGCACCCTAGGTATGAGTTTAAAGTTGGTGGGCACACAAGTTCCAGATCCTCAGAATGTGGAAAATTCATAAAATCGTAGAAAAAATGAATGATTAGGGCTGGAAGATTATCATGTTCCAACCCCTCTATCATGGGCAGGAATATCTCTCACTAGATAAAATTCTAAAGGGTTGGATCTCCACTGGTTATCTGAATGGAGAACAACTATTTCCTTCTGGGTAGGTTTGGGTGATCAAATCATCCAAATCAGTTCAGCTCTTTAAGCAGTGAGTGACCTTACACCTGCAGTTTCTCAAAAGACTTGGGCATCCATCCCTTAGAAAACAGTTTTCTCAGTCTAAGCAAAGACAGACCAATACTCAGGCAGACACAGAGGAAACCAAACTTTAGGCTGCTGCAGATCAGTTGGGTATTCACACAACCATTTAAACTAGACCTCTTGCGTGGGCCAGACCTTTTTAATCCAAATGAGTGGACTCTGTGCCAGAAGGCATATTGTTTGGCCCACTTTTGATGCCTGTCCTTAAACAAGATGAATCACTAATTTCTCCGCTGATTATAGAGTTTGCATAACTAAATTTTGAACACCAAACCATCAAAATCCTTTCCTAGAAGGAAAGTTCCCAACTTCTGGAATATTATTGCTGCCCAAAAGGTGAGTCATTACAGAGTTTAGCTATGCTTTTCGGTCTGGGAGCTTCTTGAGAGTAGCCCTGCTGGGAAGGACTTGGGGATTCTGGTGGATGAGAAACTTAACATGAGCGAGCAGTGTGCTCTGGCAGCTCGCAAGGCCAATGGGATCCTGGGCTCCATCAGAAGAGGGGTGGCCAGCAGGGACAGGGAGGTGATTGTCCCTCTCTACTCTGCCCTCGTGAGGCCCCATCTGGAGTCCTCTGTCCAGATCTGGGGCCCCCAATACAAGAAGGATGTGGAACTGTTGGAGAGGGGTCAGAGGAGCCACGAAGATGATTAGAGGGCTGGAGCACCTGCCCTATGAAGAGAGGCTGAGGGAGCTGGGCTTGTTCAGCCTGGAGAAGAGAAGGCTGCGGGGGGACCTCATTGCAGCCTTCCAGTACCTGAAGGGAGCTTACAAGTAGGAGGGGATTCAACTTTTTGAAAGGGCAGACAATGACAGGACAAGGGGGAATGGATTAAAACTAAAGGAGGGAAGGTTTAGATTAGATCTTAGGGGGAAGTTCTTTCCAGAGAGAGTGGTGAGGTGCTGGAACAGACTGCCCAGAGAGGTAGTGGATGCTCTGTCCCTGGAAGTGTTCAAGGCCAGGTTGGATGGGGCCCTGGGCAGCCTTGTGTAGCTCCAGGCCTGAGGTTGGTGGCTCTGCCTGTGTCAGGGGGGTTGGAGCTCTCTGATCCTTGGGGTCCCTTCCAACTCATACCATTCTATAATTCTATGATTCTATGTTGCCCTGTATTCAGATAATTTCCTGAGTGCTACTGTGTCCCCTCAGCCGACTGCAAAGTGATCAGGTATAAGCCTCAAGCCTTCCCACTGGGTTCCTGGAGTGCTGCTGCCATGTTTGCCAGGGCAACAGTATTCCTACAGACCTGAATTAACTCACAAAGTCCTAGATCGGGTTGTCTGCTCTGCATCTCTGACTCAAGAACTGGCTCTGTTTTTGGTAATAGAATCGTATCTGCAACGATGTACAATTCTGTTTCCACTATTCCATCACCGTTACTCACCCTGCTCTGGCAAAGCTACGTCAAAGTTTCAGTAACATTTAATTTCATCACGAAGAAGGGTGAGCTCTTTAACTTCTGCTTCATTCTGCATAGAGAATGAAGAAAGAGTACATTAATAGAAAACAAAGAATTGACCACTGCGTTGCAGAATTGGCACATCCCACATAGCTGTTCTCCTGTGTTAAGGAGTCATCTGTTCCCCGTGTAAGTCATAAAGTGATGAGGATTTTTTTTTAAATAGATATTTTATTTTTTTTTTCCTAAGCTACCAAGCTTGGCGATAGTTTCGTTGGAAAATGTACCATCTGAACAGATGGAGAAAAAATTTTCCACTGAAAATATATGCCTATCGCTTTAACTGATGTGAAAAATGTTTTTTGCTAGGTAGGAACCTGATGAATATGTAAAAAGGTTATTGTTCTGCCATTATCACTATACCATTATGAAATTATAGAGTGATTTTGAATGAAAGAAAATAAACTTCACAAAAGGGCTGGGTGGATGTTTATGATGGCAAATTGTATGACTGTTCTTAAACCAGCTGCTTTCAATAGGAAGTGGGCTGCCTTTCCTCAGTGTGCTACTCTGGTTCTGAGCCAGGATCTGGGGAAAAGAAAAAAAAAAAAAAAAAGTAGTTTGCAATAGATTCAGGAAAATGTGGAGGGGGAACTGAAGTTAAAAGAAAATTAGAATATTGTTTCACTACATCTCCTTACTTTACTGTCTGGTTTGGATGTCAATGTCACATAGCAGGCTTGTCTCCTAAGAGGAAAAAGAAAAAAAATCAGTGATAAGGAACTTGTGTGCATTCTAAGTGTGATTCATTTTATCTACAAGCCTAGCATGAAATGATCAAACAGCAGGCAAGATAATCTAGTCTTCATAGAATCTTAACCTTGTGTTAAGTTCCTATGAAGCAATTTAATGTCCAGACATAAATCTAAACAAAACCCAAGAAGGGGCACAGTCTTACCTGATGCTTATATGTTTTCCTTCTCCTTCACGTCCCTCTGTGATAGCTCTTCATAATCCTAACCTAACAATATTTACATCTCCAGAGAACCAAATTTTTTTGCTAACCACTTGCAGGAATATGGAAGAGACCACGGATACATGTGTTCTACCTAAGTTTAGGCATCTTCAGTGTCGATAGTTACACTTGCACTAATCGCTCTACATTCACTCTACAATTTATGGAGAAAAATAGCTGCTTGTAGGAGCAATCTGTCTCAATCTATTTATTTGTCAGGATGGGGGCCTGACTGAATAGAAAGCAGCTTTGGAGAAAAATAGCTATGAGTTCTGGTGGACAAGAGGTTCGATAGGAGTGAGCAGTGTGCCCGTGCAGTGATGGTGGTCACTCTGGGCTGTGTGAGCAGGAGATTATTAGGGGAGCAGAGTATGGGAGAAGAGAAAAGGAGAAAATGGAAAATTTGGTTATTTAGCTTTTAGGGGAGATTAATCTGGGTCACACTGCTATCTGATGGGAGAGTAAAGAGAAAGTGGAGTCAGAATTCTGGAAGGTGCACTGGAATTTAGGTGGAGGTAGCAAACCCAGTGTGATGTAGGAAATCTTGGTTATATATCTGGAAAAATTTCTGGGTGGTGATGAGGGTGATCAAGCACTCTACAGGTTGTCCAGAGGGATGGTTAAATCTCTATTGCTGGAGATAATCAAAGCTTGACTGGGAAATGCACTGAGAAATCTCATCTGAGTAGATGTGTTGTGAGTGCAGTTTTTATTGTAGAGACCACCAGAAGTTCCTACCAACATGTCTAAATCTTTAATATACTTTACAAGTGTGTACTTAATATACCTTACAAGTGTGGACTTTGCAACAACAAAGCAAGACAAAGGACCATAAGGAAAATTACTCTCTCCTACCAAATTTCATATTTAAACTCCAAATTTTAACAGTGGCTTTTTCTCACAACGCACTTTTGAAAGGCCAAACTAATCAGTCTTTTATCAATTATTTATGTAAATTTAAATTTATATTATTTTATAATTTATTGGTATGCTATCTAACTATCTGCTAGTATATAGGTTCATGATAGCATATTTATAGCATGTTAGACATCTGTTTTACTGGTTCTTGTACTTTATAGTCAAAATTAAGTATTATAACAAGACTAATCACATTGTTGCTAAGACATTAATTTTTTTTTTTTGTTTTTTTTTAGCCAAGCAAGAAAAACCAAAAGACTCTGAAGAAAGAATTATGATTCTGAGATATGGCCTCTAACCTCAAGGAAGGGTGCATGTCTTTGCATGGAAATAAACAGTTAAGTCTCTCATTCTCCCAGTGTTGGAGAGACCAGGCTATCATGAAGAAGGAAATTTCTATTTTACATTATAAGTTTTGCTTCCTGTTTCTTTCTCAGCTTTTCTTATTGAAATGAAGAATATTAAGATAGTTTGGGGGAGAAGGTTATAATGCAGAGGGATATTTGTCTGTGAAACAGTTTTCCAGTTGGCATAATAATAATACTCCCTAACCTGAAAAACATCTGCAATGAAAATCCTCTTAGCTACTCAGAAATAAATTGGCAAGCCTTGACATTACTAGCAAGACCCCCAGGAATTATGATGGATTAGTATCATTGCCTCTGTGTCCCAACATATTCTTATTCTCAGTGTCTTAATCAAGGAGGTTCAGAGAACAGTGGTCAAACAAGTGGAAGGTGAAGAATGAGTTTCATATATGGAGCTACTGAGATCACTGAGTATGAGAATATTCAGCATGAAAAGATGCAGTTGAACGTCTTCACTATGAGGCTGGTGAGACACTGGAACAGGGTGCCCAGGGAGGTGGTGGCTACCACCTTGCTGGAGGCATTCAAGGCCAGGTTGTATGAGGCCTTGAGCAGCCTGATTTGGTGAGAGGTGTCCCTACCCATGACAGGGGGTTTTGGAGCTTGATAATCTTTAAGGTCCCTTCCAATCCAAACTACTCTATGATTCTAACTAGCTATAACAGTCTGTAAAGCTGTGAGTGGCATGAAGCAAGATAGTTCTACCATACCTTCTAACACAAGAATTAAGGGTATCAAAGGAGGCTGTCAAAAGGTGAGTTTTGAAGAAATAAGAAGGATTTCATCTTTGCACAACATACTATTAAGATACTGTGGGATGTTATTGGTGCCATAAGTTGATGTCACCTCAAGGGCAGACTGGGCCACCCTGGAGCTCTGGAAAAAAATCACAGCCATTATATCCAAGAAGTTTAAATTTCTTACAAAATTGGACATGTTGAGGGAACTCTCAGTATGGGTTTGCCTAGTCTTATAGACCTTCCCTTGGTTTCTGGTTTCTCCTAATTGTTACTGACAATGTCCAGATGGGCTAGAATGATTATTCATATCATTAACATGAGGTGCTTCAAAGAGACTGAAATAAACTTCTGGAAGGCTAGTGTTTGCCTCAGAGACAAATTAGACTGATGTGGGACAGATATTTGCCTTCATACATCAGTTTTGGTGCAACCTTGAAAATACAGTTTCAGCTTCTGAAAACTGGTAATTTCAGTTATTTCAAAGTCAGACAACAATGAGAAATATTTACTCGAAAAGTTACAACAATGTGTTCTCTTTCATTTACTAGCTGCCATGGCTTCTTTCCATTTAATAAAACTATTATAGTGAGCAATTTTATTGGGAAATTAACATTAATAGCAGAAAATATTTACAGATTACTATGCACTCACTTGTTAACATAAATGGTAAAAAAAGACTATTCTGTTGGCTGTGGAAACAAAGTCAATACTATATCAGCATCCTGCTGGTATTCAAAAGACAGGATGAAACAAAAGCATCCCCAAAATTAAACTTGTAAATCCATATTTAGAAGACTATGTATACCCTAAAAGTTGTCATCGCCACAGAGGTTCCCTGTGGAGTTGGCAATAGCATACTGGAAACTTACAGTTTTGAGTGGGTTCCTTCTTTTCTGGGCAGGCTGTACCATTTCCACAGTCAGTCTAGTAGATGGCTTTTCCACGACAGATGCCCTGAAGCTCACACCTTACTTTAAAATACACACACACACACACACACACACACATATATTTAGGAGCAGTATTTTAAGGAAAGCGTTTCCCTAGATGTTTCTGTTACTCGTGGCTATTGTGAAAAACTTCAAGAATATGAAACATTTATTTTCCCTAGGATTTATCTTATTAAAAGGAAAAAAAAAAAATCAATACACCTGTGTTAACCGTGTTAGGATCCCTTTGGTGTCTGTTTAGCATCACACAGGCTAGGGTGCAGTTCAAATCCTCCTCTTTGAACACTGAAAAAAGATCAAATTAATTATTCTTTTCCAATTCCCACTTTTCCCCATTGACTTTAATAGTCATCAGAAGCTTCTGTAGCATACTGAACCTGCATCTGCTCAATACCTTGTCACCTTGTTCAGAATGAAACAATTTCATTTTCAAAATCAAATATCTCATTTATTCTCTGTATTTTATGTGTCATTGCCACTGGAAGAATGAGTATAAAGCACTGAACATAAAAAGTCCCAAATTGCTTTGGAGTTGTTCTTCGGTATTTTGCACCATTTCTACAGTACAGTAACATCCTTTTCTTGTCACACACTTGAGTAGTCCAGAACTGGGAAGGAGCACAGAAGGCAGTTGCAGCACAGAAGCTCCCTAAGAGCAGGTCCAAGTTAGAGTAATATAAATAAGGTCTTAAATTTTTCTGTTCCTCTGAAAAGCAACTCCTTTGCCAGAAAATATTCTTTAACACCTGCCATCTGTTGGTTTTAATTTTTATTGATTTTGAATTAAAATCACACTGGCTGCAAAGGATTGATGCTCAAATTTAGCAATATATTATAGACCAAACTTCTGTTTCTTTAGAAGTGATTTTTTTTTTTTTCCCAGTCAGTGAATGCAAATATTTTAATGGACTTATTAAAACAAATTCAAACATTTCTAAGTGATGTTTTCATGGATCTGAGGTGTTGAGTTCATGAACGTGATTTTTACTTTAGCCAGAGCAGTAAGTGACCTGCACTTCTGAAAGTCAGGCTCTGAAGTCTGGATTTAATTTAGCCTTTGCAAAATAAATAGATGAATTGTGTTGGCATTTCACAAGCATTAAAACAAACAAACAAACAGATGTTGTTTTGAATAAAAAGTAAATAAAACATAGCGTCTAAAGGAAACAATTCAGTGGGAATTCCTATGGGATTTTTTTGGTTTTGGTTTTGTTGTGTTTTTTTTTTCCTGTCGAGAACTAAAAAACATTCACTTCCAAATGGAGTTGAGGTAGCAAAGGTCTCATGAAATACTAAAGAAACAACTCCAAACTGGCATTTCTACAGAAGAGTTAACACCTAAAAAGAGGAAATAATACTGCATGATACTAATTCCATTTCCTTCAACACTCTCACTTGTCTGCTGACCACACAGGGCTCCATGTCAACCCTAAAGCTTACACACAAGCCAGAAGCACAGCATACAGCATCCCAAAATGTTTATTAAAATTGGGCAAGAGGGAGCTCCAGCCTTGCCTTCTGTTCTGGATTTTGCCATCTGAAATCAACATGTTCAATAAATAATTTTGTTTTTTTCTGTTCTACTCATAAAATATTTTGCAGGGGAGGCCTAAGTTTTAAGTCTAATTGATGTTTTTAGAAGACATTTCAATGACATTTCCGTGTAAATGCTGCAATATGACTTGTTAGTATTATTACCACTGATAGCACATCCCTGTAAATCGCTGCTTTTCGTCTTACCTGTTCCACACATCCTGTTTTTAATGGAGTATGTTTTTCAACAGTCTATGTTCTTACAACCACTAAGAGCAGGGGGCTTGGGGGTTTGTTTGTTTGCTTGCTTTGTTTTTCTGTTTTGTTTTAGTTTGGTTTGGTTTTTTTGTCTTTTCTGTTTAATAGTAGAGGCTGTTTGAAGTGTTTATTCTAGACATGGAAAGAGTTTTCAAGATCCACACCAAGGTGTTTTTGAAACAACATTACCAAAGTCTTTTAACTGACAAATTTAACTGACCTGAAATTATGATCATTTTACCTTAATAACTTTGTGTCCATCTTTTTCCTTAACCATCACAATCTTGTTGTTTAGATGTGCCATAGTCAGGTAAAGACATTTTTTTTCCACAGCATCTTTGAGATAAGAATGAATTACTATCTCTACTCTACAAGTGAATAAAATATGATGGACCAAATGACACAGGCCATGTTCAAAAAAGGACATATCCATTGTAACTCAGCCCACCTAGTAAAACAAAAATTTAATGAGTAGCTCTTGAGAAGCTTTTTTTTTTATAGATAATACTCCCCAAAGAACCTTTCCATATCAAAATGCAAATAATTTTCCTACACCAAGATGCTGATTGGCTGCTTTACACTGATATTGCTTGGTCAGAAGCACAATAGCCTGGGGACTGCAGACTACGTTCTGTATAAAATATATCTTTCAGTACTACAGCAGAACGTTTCATACCAGTACAATGCCGTGTGTCTACAGAAGGGATTTCTGAATGCTAACGGGTGACATAATTGCTATGACATGTTTCCTCAGTCACATGCAACTTCAGAATAGAATGGAACAGCATATTCCAGTTAGAAGGAACCTAAACTGATCATCTAGTCCAACTTCACACAAACCATCCTATATTTTTCAAAATGAGTAGTGAGCCACGTATCTATGTTCAAATGTATCAAATGTATACTTCTAAGCAGTTGATACATCTTGAGACAGCTGGATTTAGACACAAATTTAATTGCTTTACATGCCTTTAGATATTTGTACAGATGCATTAGACACACGAAAGAGTGTTTTCCCAGGTTGAAATTCCACTTACCTAATTTGAGCTACTCAAAAACATGTAGCTGGTCTAAATTATCTTCTAAGTCTCCTTCTTCAGTCGCTTCTTGAGAGCAACTCCTGCCACATGAAGATCTACCTGAGATACTCAGGATGAATTAACCTATCAAGCTCTTTTCCAGGGTGGGAAATTATAGTCACTAGACCATTTGTGAAGTAACTTTTAGATGGGTAAAACTTAAAGATGATTTCTGCTTTGCAGTGACACTCCAAAGGACCGTCTTTGAATATTTAGGCCTAAAAGTCAGTTTGGAACTTGCAATCAACCTGGTTGTTAAAAAATAAACCTCTCTGAAAAATGCAATGTTTTCAACAAGAAATGATACAAAATTCTTTGTCCTTAGGATGTAGCATTCACAAGAAAGCACAGAGGTAACATTTTCATAAAGTGATGAAGTCAAGAATTTTGACCAAAATTAATATCAAGGCTAAGAAGCTGCAAAACCGTTTAGGCAAATCTGCTTGAGCATTTGCATTTAGTTCTGAGAGGAATTTAAGAGGATGAAACTTCAGGCTCAACTTCTCTGTAGTGAGGTAAATATAGATAGGCAAAAGGCTTTGCACAGAGGGGGAGGAGAAGGGAATCAAGGAGCTCATTTGTTTGCTTATCTGGTTTTAAGCTAGTTTTATTATAACTGAAAACTGTTTGATCACTTTGAGTACTCCTGAGGTCCTCTTTGAATATTTAGTCCTAAAAGTTTACTCGGAAGCTGAAATCAATTTATAGAGTGGATAGCACACAAAAATAACCTCTCTCTGATACACGCAGTCTTTTAAATAACATCCTCTATGAGGCACTAAAGCTTTAATATCAACAATATCCCTGAAATCAGGGGAGAGAAAAAACAAAACATGAAGAGCAGAAACTGCTATCAATTCCATTCACAGTGGCAGAATGACTCTAATAGCAGAGACGTTTATGAGTCATAAATTACCATTTATAAATGCAGTGTTTAGCATTCATTTCAATGGACAACATATGGTAGCAACATTTCTAAATAGCTTGAACTGATAAATAGGCCAGTGAAGTGGCTCAATTTGTTAAAATGCTAACACATTAACTACTGCATGTGGTGGTGGCATGTTTGCATCCCTAACACTGTCTGTCTGCTTGGGCCTTATGGAAATAGACACTTGCCTTGAATTTATGAACTAGCACAGAATATTTTTCATATTGATTTATGAGGAATCACCATTAGCAGACTGGGTGATCCATTTATAACTGTGTTAACCTCAGTCCTACTACATTATATAGCATGACCACATCCCACATCTTTTAGTCCATGGTACCCTGTCTTGAAAGACTGACTCATTTCTTAAGGATATTCGAATCTTATCTTATGTCCTTTTAAAGGGGTTATATGATGATTTGAACCTCATCATTATTACAATGAGGCTGATAAATTACAAAAAATTTAGCCAAAGACTCATCTGAGCTGGTCTCTGCTCCTGTCACAACTGTAGTGTTAGAATCATAGAATCATAGAATATCCTGATTGGAAGGGACCCATAAGGATCATAATATCCAACTCCTGGTTCCACACAGGGCCAGCCAAGTCAGACAATGGGACTGCATGCATCATCTAGACACTTCTTGGACTCAGTGAAGCTCAGTGCTGTGACCACTTCCCTAAGGCTCCTTCTTTCCCTTTACATAATGACAAAACTCATTTTCACGTAAAAAAAAAAAAATAATGCTAAATCTGAAGAAAATAGAAAATAAGTTAGCAACTGCAACATCATATAAAACTTTGACTGATCTTTATGGAAACTTTGGATTGGTTTCTTGCTACTCTTTCTTTATCCAATTAGCTTTCTTTGGTCCTGTTCATGATTTTTTAAAACAGTCTTGACACTTGTATAAAGCTTAAAAACCCTTTCAGGACTCCAAAATATATTGCAGATTGGTGGGAACAGAGACTCTAGCCCACTTGAATAAAAATAACCTGGTGTAGTGATTTAAACTCATCAGTAGCTAGGGAAAATGCATTCTCATTCACTCACCCTGCAGAGGAGGCAATCATAAGAACAAAAGTAGTAAAGCAAAAGCCACCCACAAGAAAAACAAAGTAAGGAATTGGTTCACCATTTCTCATCCTGAGGAAGGTGTTTAACCATCCCCAGGAAAGCAGGGGTTCACCAGAAATAACAGTGACCTGGAAAGATAAAACCCATCAATCTAAACATCCCCCTCTTTCTCCTTCTTCCCTCAGCTTTATAATGCTGAGAATGATGTCATATGGTATGGAATACCCCGTTGGTCATTTGGGGTCTGCTGTCCTGGCTGTGCCTCCTCCTAATTCCTTGTGCTCTCCCAGCACACTAACTGGTGGGGTAGGGTGAAAAGCAGGAAAAGCCTTGGCTCTTTATAAGAACTGTTCAGCAGAAACTGAAAAATCACTGAGTTATCAAAATTTTTTTTACCACAAATATGAATTATAGCCCCTTACTAGCTACTGTAAGGATGATTAACTCTATCCCAGCCAAAACCAGCACACCTGGGAATTTAACATTTTAATTCATTTTTCTTTTTTCTCTTTTTCCTTTTATTCTATTATTGTTTTTATTTTATCTTTCTGGTTTTCTTTGTTTTTCTTTGAGAGCTTTTTTGCTTTTTCTCATTCTTCTTTTGTCTTCCTTTTTCTTTTTCTCTTTTTCTCTGTTTCTTTTTCTTTTTTTCTTCTTCTTTTCCTTTTTAGGTTTCTTTTTCTTTTTTTTTCTCTTCTTTCTCTTTCTCTTTCTTTTCTTCTTTTTCTTTTTTTTTTCTTTCCCTTTCTCTTTTTCTTTTTCTTTTTCTTTTCTTTCTTTGCTTTTTCTATTTTCATTTTCTTTTTCCCCTTTTCCTTCATGGTCCTTCATAACTTCCCTTTCTCATTGCTTGGTCATATAACTGTGCTCATTGACTGACTAATAATATATATATTTGGGGTAGTTTATAGAATCTGAAACACAGCAGAACAGCTTTTTCTATCCTGACAATATCATGAAGAATTTCTTAGGGTTGTTGTATGAGTGGTTTAAAAAAAGGTGCCTGTGTTTGCTTTGAAACAGACTGTCACCTAGAACTGATGGGTAGGATTTCTGTCATCCAACAGAAATGTCTACAGTGGAGACATCTGTCTCCAAGCTTGCTAGGGAAATATCTTATTCTACAGTGGATTTATAAACCAGGTCAGGTGAATTTCTCTTCATCAGCTACAAAGAGAGACACTAAATTTAGGCCAGACACTAACTAAGCACTTTTTCATCCTTTCTTACTAAGAATTTTATGATAATATCTCTTCTGTTTTGGGATGCGGATGCTTTAACAACAATGACAACTGTTGTTGGAATAGGAATGACCATGATGATGATCGTGATTATGATAATAATGAGAAGAAATATACAGTGATGCCTGAAAATCATAGGCAGACAGGATCCCACCATAGTAGGCATCACTTTAGGCATTAATCTAACATGCTAAGCTAAATCAGATATGCAAGAACCATAAACGCAGGCACGCACGTGCGCGAACACACACACACAAATATAATTATTTATTCTTCATATATTCAAGGCTGTGATCAGAAGTGGAGTACATTCTTGCAACCACTTAAAAAAGCATCTGGTTCCATTCAGATTTGCAATAGTGAAATTCTAGGTATCTAATCTCAAGATGGGACAATTAAAAGACCTCTGCCCATCTTTAAAAAGCATACTTCAAGAACTCTTGTAAATTTGTCTTTCCAACTTTTTCCCAGGAGGACCTGAAAGGCTGGGGTTTATTGAGTGTTTACAATTTCCAAACCTAGGAATATGTAAGGACTGGATGAGCTATTGATTTCAAAGCTGTAACCATTTGAGAAGCAATGCTGTGCAATAGTTTAAGGAAATAGCAACTTTTCAATCTACACCACTAGAGAGAATAAAATAAACAGAATTCAACCATTTGCACTGGAATTAGTAAAGGAAGAAGTGAAGGTGTTTATTTTGCACTACAAGTGTCTGAAGGCTGCTCCTTGTGTTTTCTCTTACACTTGAAATAGTTTGTATGGAAATCCCAAACTTTCATGAGTGCTTCATATTAAGAGAAGTGAATCAGCCAATATTTGAGGAAGAAAATTTCCAAGCAAGGAAGGGGAATCTGTGTCTGACTATGCTAAATTTCAAACATGATCTGAAAACTACTAGTTTATGCCAAGGTGCTTGAAAGGAAATAACATCTTTAAGTACAAGCTTCTGTGATTCTGTGATTCTCAACAAACCAGATTCTTTCACCAGCTTTCTTTCCAGAGAAGCTCAGCAGCTCTACCTTTAAAGAATACCTCCAAAAATTATAATAGCTGGTCCAGATCTAAAAAAGCAGTCACTGAACAACCGACCTAAAAAACGTCAGAATGAAGGAAATGTAAATTTTTTTGGAAGAAGTCTCTATGTCCCTAAATATCACAGAATCACAGAATCACAGAATTGTAGGGGTTGGAAGGGACCTCGAGAGATCATCGGGTCCAACCCCCCTGCCAAAGCAGTCTCCCTAGCTCATATTGCTCAGATAGGCGTCCAGGCGGGTCTTGAATATCTCCAGTGAAGGAGACTCCACCACCTCCCTGGGCAGCCTATTCCAGTGCTCAGTCACCCTCACTGTGAAAAGTTCTTCCGCATGTTGGTGCGGAACTTCCTATGCTCCAACTTGCAGCCATTGCCCCTTGTCCTATCCCCACAGACCACTGAAAAGGGGCTGGCTGATTCCCCCTGCATCCCCTGCTTCAGATAATTATAAACTTTGATTAGGTCCCCCCTTAGTCTTCTCTTCTCAAGGCTGAACAGTCCCAGCTTACTCAGCCTTTCCTCATACGGGAGATGCTCTAGGCCCTTAATCATCTTCGTAGCCCTTCTTTGGACTCTTTCCAGGAGATCCCTGTCCTTTTTATACCAAGGAGCCCAGAACTGGACACAATACTCCAGGTGGGGCCTGACCAGGGCAGAGTAGAGAGGGAGGATCACCTCCTTTGACCTGCTGGCTACACTCCTCCTGATGCATCCCAGGATCCCATTGGCTCTCTTGGCCACCGAGGCACACTGCTGGCTCATGGCCAACCTGTCATCTACCAGGACCCCCAGGTCCTTCTCCACTGAGCTCTTCTCCAGCAGCTCATCCCCCAGCCTGTACTGATACAAACAGTTGTTCCTTCCCAGGTGCAAGACTTTACACTTGCTTTTGTTGAACTTCATCTGGTTTCTCACTGCCCAGCTCTCCAGCCTGTCCAGGTCTCTCTGGATGGCAGCGCAGTGCTCCTGCGTGTCAGCCACTCCTCCCAGCTTTGTATCATCGGCGTACTTGCTGAGGGTGGATGTTATTCCCTCATCAAGATCGTCAATGAAGATATTAAACAGGACTGGACCCAACACTGAGCCCTGGGGAACACCGCTGGTAACAGGCCTCCAGTCAGATTCTACTCCACGAATCACAACCCTCTGGCTTCGGTCCGACAGCCAATTCTCAACCCACCTCACTGTCCACTCATCTATCCCATGCTTTCTCAGCTTTGCTATCAGGATGTCATGGGAGACAGTATCAAAGGCCTTGCTGAAGTCAAGGTAGATGACATCCACTGCTCTCCCTCCATCTACCCAGCCTGTCATGAGATCGTAGAAGGCTATGAGGTTGGTCGAGCACGATTTCCCCTTATATATTATAGTTATATCTTTCTTTTATACTTGTCAAACAGTCAAGATAGTATTGTCTCTGCTGATCACATATACCTCAAGTTGGTATAGAGCTAAGCTCAACTCAAATGTGTGAGAAGTAGTAAATGGCTATGGAAAGGGGACTTTTCTCTCTTTTATACTTCATAGATTGCCCTATAGAGTCCTTTTACATTGGCTTAACAGCTTTACCACTATACAGCTCATTAGTTCTTGCTATTTCTTAACTGAACAGCTGGGTAAAACATGTTTAATTTATGCCCAGCTTAGGACTGAAATATATTCTCCATAAAACTTTAAAAAGGAAAAAAATTAATATAAAAAGTGTTCCCTCCAGCATAACCGTCACTAACAAATAATGAACTTGTTTATCATTCCTATTTTATGTCTGATACTTCAGGCATTTCAGAGCCCTTTTCAGACTATTATCTACTGCCCTTCAAACCCTTCATGTTGTTATCCTCTCTTTTATATCAGTAATATGTTTTAAGACTTATAGTAATGAATGCAAATATATTACTGTTTTAGGGCAATAAAATTGTTCTTCAGCAGTTAACTATGCTCTTTGCAACAGTGAAAAGCATTTTAAATTAGCATTTGGAGAAAACTAGGACATTGGAACACAGAGACAATATAAGACTGCAGCAATCTATTGGCTGTTACCTAATGGAAAAGCTAGTTCATTAATGCTCAAGTCAGTTGTTGATTACTAAGGGCTGCAATGTGAAGCTTCATTCCTGTCTAATGTCTTGTTCTCAGCTGAAATGGTTTTCTAGAATCCCTGTCTAGAGTTACTCACAAGTTTTAAAGAAAGAAGAAGATTTTTAATTTTTTTAAGTGGCATTGAGAATGCCATTTGTCTAGAAGTTCAGCAAGTATTTTTTTCTTTTTCCCAGGAATTCCTATCTGTAGTAACATTTCAGCCCCCGTGCTTATCTCTAAGCAAATATATAAAGAAACCCAGTGAAGCCAAGGGAACTATCTATGCACTCCTTAGAGACAAGTAGTCCATCCATTAGGATAATAGTGTTGGAGTCATAAAGCTGGATTCAGCCTTTCTATGTTCTGGGGAACTGATGGGTGACCAATGCAAAGATGTTTAAATCTACACTGCTTAATGGAGCACAGCACTCTCCAAGCTAGCATTATTGTGAGTTGTTGTGCCCATGAAAAAAAAAAAAAAACAAAACCAACCCAATGCTGCAAGATTCAGGAGCTCTATTTCAGGACTGGAAGCAACATCACAGCATTAGGATGGTACTGTGCCCACACTAATAAGCCCTGCTTACAAGCAGGCTCAGTTGGCAGAGATTCAGATCTCTCTGTACTGTGCTTCATTGCACCGTGCAGATCTATAGTCCCACATCCTCAAAAGTACTGAACCACAGTGGGAATTAGAAACCTACTCTAAATGTTTTTAAACTCGCTCCTGTAAATCAGGGATAATAAATAATGCTTCCAACTTCATGATGGTGAGAATAAATGCATTAAAACTCCAGAGCTACTAAGTTACTTTCACACTGCAGGGTTTTAATTCTTTCTTTGACTATCATCAGTGCTATTAGAAACTCTCCTCAGAGCTGATCTGCCAGCAGACAATCTGTTTCCTGTATTGTAATGCTGTGCAATTTTACTAGTGGGAAGATGCATATGAAGCAGCATTTCCATTTCTTTATCTCGTGGTTTTGCCCCAGACATCAGTTAAGTATCGTGAGGCTGCCTGTTCACCCCTCCCCATGAAGGGGATAGAAAGGAAAAGAAAGAAAAACCTTGTGGGCTGAAATGAAGAAAGTTTAATAGGAAAACAAAGGAAGAGGATAATAATGATAATATTAATAGCAACAACAATAAAAAAAATTAAGCACAAATGCAATTGGTCACCACAATGGAAGAAAAAAAATTAACAACCTCATGTCCAGCCTGCTTTTCATCAGCAAATCTGCCCTCTGGCTACCTTCCCCAGTTACATACACAGCATGATATGATGGAACTTCCCTCTGGCTGATCTGGATCAGCTGTCCTGGCTGTGGTCTCCCAGCTTCTTGGGCACCTGGCAGCATGTGAGAAGCTGAAAAATCCTTGACTTTTTAGGGACACTACAACTACCTAACAACAACTAAAAATATCAGTGTGTTATCAATGCTATCCTTTTACTAAATCCAAAATACAGCACTACAGCAGCTAGTAGAAAAAAGTTAACTCCATCGAAGCTGAAACCAGGAATCCTTTCGAAGGCATAATCCTAATGGTTTTTAATTAATTCAAAATCCAGCTTGTTCTTAAGGAAGAACTGCATATTCAGAGTCCAAATTCTGTCATTTTTTTTCCATGTTTAATATCTCCTAAATGTGTCTTTGTTTCCCTCTGCCTCTGTTTCTAGAAATAAAACTGGGTTAGTCATCACTTTCATTGATTACTATTCTGCCTCCCAAGTTGGTCTTTCAGTTCTTCCCCTCATACTACAAAAGCAATCATTCATCTTCCCCTGTGCTCAGACTTAACTCTGTGTAACAACACATCTATTCTGAGTGAATGTTGCTTTCACTAAAAAATGGGGTTTTCAGTAAAACAGACTTTTCTATAGGAATAAAGTATTTTATTTTAATATTATTTTTATTGAAAACACAATTTGCCCTCAGTTTTGCTCACAAAATTAGCAAGTAAGTGGGGAGGAGACAAGATATAACCATTAACCATCTCAAAAAGTCTTTAGTGGCTAAAAACCTATAAAAATTAAATTTTGTAGGTTTGGGCTTTTCAACAACCAATTCATACAAAATTTTCAGCAAAAGTAACTGCATTATTCATAATATTTTTTCACAATTTTTTGGTCACATTTATGGTCCAATTAATGATTGACATGTCTCAGAACAAAATAGATGGGGGAGATTTTGGTTCTATCACCTATTGGAAATTCAATCTTGGGCAAGTTATTTGCTTGGGCAATAACACTGTGTAAAACTACAGAAGAAAAAAGACTGTTGAAAATTGAGATTTAATGTTGCTGAGGGTAGGAGTACATATTTGATATAATTTTTTTTTTTTGTAATTCTATTATTTTTTCCTTATAAATTTTATCTGTGGGTTTTACAGTTCCTTCACAAGCTTGTTTGAGAGACACTACTATTGCAGAAAGTTTTTCAGGAACGTGATGAAGTTCTCAGGAAATGGAGGAAAACTTTACTCTTGGATAATTCCGCGATGCGCTTGTATCACTGACAGTGCAACTTAACCTTCTTCAGCACTAAATGATGTACAATGCAGGTAAGATAGTCATTTAGTCCATTAGTAACAGAATTTGGAAAACAAGGCTACGATAAGGTCCATCATGTTTTGCAAGTCTTTAGTCTTGCTTGCAAGTCTGTGGAGTCTGAGAAGAGATCAGACACAGTTATTTCTCAGTCATGACACAATCTCAGTAGTTTTATTCCATACCCAAAGGGTTTACTTTTAGTTTTCTTGGATTCTACATAGAAAGAAATATTCTACTTGTGATAATTGAATTACCCATGGTAATTTATTCATATGCAGTAAGGTGGTCAGAAAAATAGACCATTCATCCTATTGAGACAGGTACTCCAAGTAGTAGGGTTTGGCATAACATAAACAAAGAAAATAGGTATGAAAAACAATACCTCCAGACCTAAGCTGGTTCCATCAGCTTTCCACAGATTCAAGAATAAAGTATGACTAGCACAGATATTTTATTGTGTAAATGTACAGAATATCACAGCTGCTTTGGAAACATAGACATAACACATTCATGAGAAGCTCTGCATGGAACTAGCTCATGCAGAGCAAGGTCTATGTTATGCTTGAGCACAAAGATCATGTTAAACCTGTTCTTCTGTACCAAGCTCCCCAAAACTACTTAATTAAAGAGAAACACTCAGAGAAACCCCAGTTCTGCATGGGGCCAGCTTGTGTCCTCCATGTTAATTAACTTGATCTCTGAGCACCATGAGATGGTGGCTATCTGGTCTTGAAATAGCCTAGGAAGCAGATCCTTTCTATAGAACTGTGCCAGAGCCAAAGCTCTGCTGGACCCAGCTGGCTGTCACCACTTCTGTCAGACTTGAGTTGGCTGTCAGAGTGGGATTCATCTCACTTAACATTAGATGTCTGTGCTATAGACATCTATGTCTCTATTAGTCACCCTTGTCTCCCTTTATAGTCAATGGAAAGAAACAAGTGTGATTCACCTCATCCTAAAACAGACATCTCAAATGTGGATGAATCATACCTCTGCAGTGTCTGTGTTGCTCAGGCAGTGAGAGGAAATGATGGAAACACAGGGCTAGTGTCAGGAAAGAAATTAGAGCTTGAAAATTATTGAGTTGCAGCACCTCATGAGAAGGCACCACATGAGACATGTAGGAGAACAGAGACAATAAATAAATAAATACAGACACTATTTATTTATGGTCATGTGGCAACTGCTTTGGAAACCCAGGAACTAGTGAATTACCTTCCAGACGGGAATGAAGATGGACACACTGGGCTTGGTTTCAATATTAATGGTAAAACCACTGTGTTTATCAATGAACTACATGCATTTGCCTCCTCCCAAGGCAGGTCACTAATTGTATTGCATCTCTCTAGTACCACAACATTAAGATAAATGATGTGCAGATAACTTCATAGGCTTTAGTGAGCAGCCTTAGCCCCATTTCTTGTTCTTTTTTTCTCTGCTTTCTGATGATTTATTTAAAAAAATAATAAAAAATGAGGTCTCGTGGTAGCAGTGTCCCATGTCTCCTGTAATCTAAGCAACTAACATCAACTCTCAATTCACTGATTCAGTGTTGCCTATCCTTTTTGTAAGCAATTTTCCCGTTAAAACAAGTTGTAGAAGGGAAAAGTATTATATAATACTGCAGCTGCACTTTCTCCCCAAATAGTGACAAAGTACAGTTTTGTCCCATAAAAACAAGAAAACTTACGTAAATAAGTTTAGATGTTCATGAACTTCATGGTTCCGGGCAGCATTTACTTAGGACCTATGTAGCATCTGCAAGAAGAGTCCTGCATTCTAAAACAGGGAAAATCAATGTGTAATGAAAAAGCATTTAAATGTGGCACTCTTCTAAGGCTCAAAATATGAGCAGTTAGTCAAGGATACACAATGTGGTGCCCTCATTTTTTCAAACTGGAGCTCTTTAAAGCTTTCATCCCCTGCCTTTGCTGTTGACATTCAAATTGACTTTTTGCATTTCATAATGGTAGTTCCTGTCTTGCTTTCCACTTTATCTGCCAAATCCACTGCTGGGTCTTTCTCAGATGAACAAGAGTTGGGGATAAAGCTGACTTTAAAATGCATCACTTAGTTCAGTCATTTTGCTAAAGTACACCCCAGCACCAGCAAAGCAAGACAGAAAATTATTAGAAGTGGACTGCTGTCATCAATTGCTTTCTCATCAATTGCTCAATTTTCTGACAAGCCGCAGTTCTTCTTATCATTCAGCCATTTACATAGTAATAATAATAATAATAATAATAACCACTTGGAGAAACACAAGGCAACCCACCAGCCCTTTGGGAGGGTACTTGTCAGTGAAGGCTAACATCTCCATGTAACCTACAGAAATGCCCCCAACCCACCTCTCCCAATCTACAGCACTACCAATGGCTCTTGTCTACATGCTTTCCAGTATCCTTGTTTCTGCAGGATTGGCATGATTTAACTTAATCTCAGAATGTGCTCTCAAAATTCACTGCTGTTTGTTGGAGAAAGACTCAGACACTGAACAAGAACTTTTTGGAAAGCCAAGTGATGGGGGGAGGAAAGTCTGCACTGCCACCAATTGAACACTGGTCTGTCAGGAGCAGATTTCTACTTTGCAGTTTCTGAAAAATTTTGTTGCTCTGAGGAAACACCCACTTGCTCTGTGCATCTAAGATTCTGTGCTACGACATGAGTTCTTTAGGCATGAAACTGTCTCCCTTGTGTGGCTGGAAAATGTCAAAACTACACGGCTTTACAACAAATAATAAGTAGGTAGATTTGGGAGCAAAACCCTCACATACTCTATTTTTCCGGACGAACCACTCCAAATTGTCCCTTCAACACCACCAGCCTGTATCCAGATAATCCCATTGACCTCAGCAGAGTGTAACTAAGAGGAGAACTCAGCCTCAGTGCATATCCCCTATGGCTGTACCAGAGTACATAATTATTGCTGTTTGTTATTTCTATTGCTGTAGAACCCACAGGATCAAATAAGGATCAGGATCCCCACTGTGCTAGGTGCAATGCAAACATATAAGCAGTCATGGTGCCTGCACTAAAGAGCTTACAGCCATGTCTCTTAGGAGAACATTTCTTCATCTAATAGACCTCTCTATTAAGAACTGATAATTACTTAAATCAGCCTAATTTTTTTCTCTGAGTAGCTTCTTCTACTTCCCTTGCCTAGCCCCCCTAGACCATCCTTAATAATTCTCCTTCCTTCATAGTGTCAACAGATTTCCACACTGTTGAAGCAATTATTATTCCCCATTACTTTTTCCTTCTCTCATCACACACTTCTCCAGTAACTTTCTGCTTTTCAATCAATTTTCTGTTAAAGACAAACATTTTTCTTCATTATTTTTATTGTAACAATGCTTTCGGATCATTATCGTTCCAGTGTGGCTGAGTGACACAAGAGTTGTACCTCCTCCCTGGGCCATGATGTCACATTTCCTTGCAGGACTCCCCAAAAGCACATTCACAGTCTCTGTTGCTCCCTTTGCCTGTATTTTACTATGAGAGAAATGGCTCATTGTCACCCCACAGGTTTCCTTCACTGTTATTACGACCTAAATATCACGTCTTCCATTTACCAAATGCCTGCTTCAGATTACCTCTTTGCACAGCTCTCTCCAGAGGCATTAGATGATGGGTTTTTCCACTGTTCCAGACTGAAACTCATTTCACTGTTTCCTGCTCATATTTCTAAAGTCTCTAGGTCCCTTTGTATAACTTCTCCATCTTCGCTGTAATTCGCTAACAGAAATCTCAGCAGACCTTACCTGGCAGCCTGTCTCTGTGGCTTCCAGAGGCAAAGTGTAGTCTTTGCAGTGCAGATACACCTTTGAAAGATCACAGGCTTGTAGTAGAAAGTTTGACTCCTGAAACTGCAATGGTCTGCTCAATGGCTAGCACTGATGTCCACTCCCCTGACTGACTGCCAGCACTGCCTTGGCAAGACCCTGCTGTCAAGGGATTGTTTAGAAATGCAATGCTCATGTTTCTTATTTGGTATACTTCACATAGAGTGCTGAAATAACAGTCACACTAGCCCATCAAAAAGTTAACATTCTGTTAAAGTTCCCTACAAAAATTCCCTAGAGAAATAATATTCTTCAAAAGCAACTTTGTTATACTAGAGCAGGGCAGAATAGGAATGAGGCTTTCTATTCTTCTTTCTATGCAGTTTTAAAAGATTGAAAATCTGTCAGACATTTATCTTGTAGTTCATTAAATATGGGTTATTGGACACCTCCTGACCAACTGACTCTTCAAGAGGAAAACATGAACCAACATATTTGGAGATGGTTAGTTAGACATCTCAAAGGAAATCTCTTGAACTACCTTCATATGGAGAAAGTTTTGTTACCTTTTCACTGCAAGTGGAGTCTCTCCTCAGAAGTCCTTTCTGTAACACCAGATGAGGTGCAGTCCCTTTCTCATGCCTATTTGAAAATAGGACATGAAAGGATCAGGCACCAGGAACCCTATTTAGACAGTATACCAGATTTCAGAAGTAATAGTGGCTTTGCTTCCTCCACGATTTGCCATCTTAAGAAAAACATAGATGGCAGTATTCCTCTCTGGATTGAGGACAGGGTCATGTCATAGTAATTGTGTCAATAAGTGGAAGGTACTGCAACTACCCATGATTAGTACTGGGTTTTTTAATACCAAAATTCATTTTCTCACTGGGCTGCTGTTATGTTCTAACTGTTCCTGTGAACCATCGAAAACACTGGGGAAGAATAATATCAGGAAACATAATCTTTTGTCTCAGACATTTGATGAAGTTGCTTCAGTTCAAGGGATCCTCCCTCTATATTTCAAACTCATCAACTGAGGAGCAATATATTCTTATATGCAGGCTTTAACATCAGTAAATTTAAAATTCTTCATCTGGAATTAACCCTTTCCCTTACGTGGTACATCAAATTACCTCCCATCTGCTGCAGTGTAAGAGTAATAATATGGATTGTGGTTCAGCTGACATGCAATAACAATTAAGATACAGTTAACTCAACCTGGAGTCTCATCTCTCAGAGTTTCTTGGCTTCCCAAATGCCTGAGATGAAGAGCAGAGAAAAACAGATGATGGGTATCAGGCAAGAAAATTTGTTACAGAGCATGAAAGTGGCAATAGGTTATGACAAGATAGTTTCTCCTACTTTGCAATACCACTAACAAAACACAAAAGCAGTGACTACAAGTCTCACCTTACATGTCTTCAAACATTTGAAGGACAGCTAGCTAAGTCCACCAAGTCCACTTTACTATCTCTGGGGGCAACTGGGCTTTCTATAGTGCAGTTGTGCCACCTAATTTTTTTTTCAAGTTAGTAGAGTTAAACTTGTTTATACCTTTGAAAGAACAGTCAACATCGTGTAGCTTCCTTGGTCATTGGGCAAGACAATATAACTTCTTTATTCTTTTCTAGGGGTAGATGAATCAAATCTAGAAGTCATAAGGGTAGTTTCTAATGATCCAAACAAACATTATTAATAGTGCTTAGTCACAGGATGTCTTCTGTTATCTCCAGACTTCTAAGACATCGCTGCAATATTGTTCCGGGAACAGTTTTGAATGCATCACTTCAAGAAAAGTATGATCTGGGTATCGTGAGTTCAGAAAAGATAAATCAGAAGAAAGGTTAAAAGAGGTCTAGCAAAATTACCTAAGCAGAAAGATTGAATGAATAAAGGTTGTTTAGTCTAGAGAAGGTAACCTAGGGGTGCTGCTGATAGTATAGACATGTGTAAAAGATGGGTGCTGAAGAAGAGGAAACAATGTTCTTGATGTTTCTGTCAAGTAGGGCAACAGATAATTTTAGCAAGAAGTTAAAATGGGAGTTAAGGAAACTTACATCAATGAAGATAAAGCAGTGGAAGAGATTGTTTTGGTAATTTTAGAGTTTCCCATACAAAAAATCTTACTGACTAGGTTACTCAGACCACAGCAATAATATACGAATATTCTTTCTTTGGTGAGGATGAAAGGGACCACCTGAAGTACCCAGTAGCCATATGATGTTACTGGTAAATACTTTAATCCATAAAAAATCTCATTATCTCATCAAAATCAACAACATTCACACACTAATGCATTGCATATTGTAAATAACATGTCAGAATATCTCCCGAAGTGACTGAAACTATATATAGCTCTGTGCATTGTTACCTAAACATAAATATCTTTATATTAGTTGCTTGCTCATTTAAATCCACTCGTTAGACTTAACAACATGTCTTCTGAGATTTTGGGGTTTTATCTCCTTTTCAGATCTTGCTCATCTTTTGATTCAATAGGTGTCACTATATTTTGCATAAAAGGAAATACGTAAAATATCTTGTAAATACACTCTCCTGCTATCCAGAGATGCAGTACTCCTTGCCATGGCCCAGTGCTATCACACTGCCATCAGCCTGGTTTTTTGAAGACAAAAGCTGAAAGGGAGAAGCAGTGTGCTGCTAGCCATAGAGCTGACAGAGAGCAATTGAACCAACAGATCCCCCGACAAGTTGTTTCAGGTTCAAGGTCAATCAGATATTTTCCAGTCAAATAAGACTCTGAGTCCCCGTGTACAGTTGATCAAATTGCCCAGCTTTCTTATCTTCCTCCTGCCTCTGCTTTAAACAGCACATTTACGGATACCGCAGTGGTCCTTTCTACAAGAAAACTCTGGGGAAGAGTGTCCTTCCTTGCAATGTCTCAGGCTCATTTGTTTTGTCAACAAACCAGAGTGGTTTGAATCCACTGTGGGAAGCACTGTGGAAGATGCTACAAACACAATAATGTATTATCTGGGGAAGCATTTAAAGATAGAGAGGGAGTCAGATGTCACTGGGACGTGATGCTTCTTGTTTCTGCGGTGAGGGTGAGCAAAAGGAAACAATCCACGAAAAACACACAGGTATGCTCACTCTTTCCCTTTCATTATTATTCCATGCATCAGTTATACCAAGAAGGGATTTAAAATAATTTTTTCAGCCTTACGAGTTTTAAAATGACTTACTGCTGACAAACAGTGTCATATTCTTACTGTCTGCCTGCCCGCGTTTCTGAAGCCTGCATTTGCATGATACCTGTTTTGGCACCTGCATATTGACTGTAATGGAGAAGGATAGCTATCTGCAAAGGTTGTGGAGGCAATATGACATTCCTCATTGTCTCACAAGCCCAGGTAGGTCTGACGAGAAATATGCTGGTCACTTGTGGGTGAAAGGGAGTCTCACATTTTGCTACCTTTCTATATCTGGCCTCTTCCCTGCTCCACCTGATTATTCACAAGTTATATCTCATTAATAGGCATAGCCAGGGAAAGTATCTAGCACAAAACACAGTTCTGTTGTGCCTTAGAGCATTTACATTCTAGTCTAAAATGCACATTTTCAAGCAACAATGATGTTTTCTTATTTCTGCTGGGCTTTGCAACACCTCTGTCACTTTCCATTTGTGAAAATTCAGAATAATACTTGTTTGCAATAACATCGTATCTTCAACCCTAGAAACACTTCTTAATGGACAATTTACAGACAAAATCTTTTCAGGGGAATGAACAGCATCATATGAGGCAAAGTTTTATAGTCAGCAATGACTTTTTTACTGGAGTAGGTCTTCAGATAAAGCCACCAACAGTCATAATTCAATGAGCTGAGCATCTGCTCTGCAAAAGTCAGTGTTGCTGAGGTTTGATGCCTGTTGCATCAAGACACTTTCTACCCTAATTTTATGCAGTCATTCTGTAATCTAAACATCATGCATTTTTTTCACCAGTAACATAGATTTTTCTTGCCCTTGAATCATACACCATATCATGCTCTGTAAGCCCCATCTTTTTATATAGCTTGTACTGTATAATGAAGGACAAACTATTCAAATTACTAACTACATAATTTTGACAATGACACAGCTAGAAGTCCCAGTGTTGACTCTCAGTCACGATTCTTGGTGTAGCAGAGATGAAAGGAATTAAGAGATCACTTTTGCCCAAGAGAAAAATGGCATTTCTGTATTTATCTTTAAATAATCCCACACATTAATGTATATTATTCAATTTGGTCACTTAAAAACACACATATACAAGAAAATCACCTTGGAAGCTTGATGTCCTAGGCAACCATGTCCATTTTTCATTTGCTATATTTACAGAGTATCTATCATTATTTCTGTTGTTTATAATGTTAAGTACATCTCATCTGGAGTAAATTATTGCAATATCCAGTTGTCCTCTGTTTTTAGGTAATTTCGGTTAGTTCAGAATTTAAGAAACTGTAAAGTTCACCAGAGTCCCTTTGTGGGCTTGCCACACAATATGCAAAACAGCTGAGTGTTTTTATCTTTACCTTTGGGATGTCTCATGGTCTGATTGTCATTATCTAAGAGTTGCAGTACTTTACAACCTCTTCCTTCAAGTACCAGTTTACATAGCGACCCCAGAAATACCAGAAGCCACCTCATCTCCTTTTACTCCAAGGCTGAAGAGTGTTTCCTGGATGTTAGACTTCCTCTTCTCTAAAACGTTACATGAAAATCAGTACATTTTTATAAAATAAAAATTAACAAAAAATATTGAAATTATTTATTTTGTCTGATATGGTGAGAAAACAACTTTGATAAAAATGTACTTTTCTGACTCAGGCACTACATGATCATCAGAACAGGATAAGATAAGGCAGGACAGGACAGAACAAAAATCAGATGAACGCCATGAAGTTTATTGGCTTCCCAGAGGCACAGCCATTTCCATCTCACATCCATTAATCCTTCATGAGCCTCAAAAAATTGAGTTTATTAAACCAGGCTGAAGTCAAACCACCCATGGATTTTCATCATGCTTGTGATTCAGTTCAGCCTTTTCACACAGCTATGAAAAATGTAAATACCTTGTGATGTCTGTATAGAAAGTTTGTGAAGAAATAGCATTTGCCACTCCCTGGAAAACACAGAATTAATTTCAAACCTATCAAAGGTTAGTGTTTCATTCTACTCAGGTTGATAGAAATTAGGGTCTTCTGTAATTTATTAAAAAAAATTAAAATAAATTGTCTGATTAGCTTGCAAGGGCTGAGGTGAAATTTGTCATTGTTTTGATCCTAAATATTCATTTTAACTAAAATTCCCATTGGATTTGTACTTTGCTATCGATACAATCCTTATCAATGCTAGGACACTGCAGGACTTAGCCTTTCTTGACTTATTTATGTACTCTAAATATAGCAATCATGCATCAAATTAGAAGTACATTTATAAATAATTTATGGAGGATGAATAATGGATTCTTAGATGTCTTAATAAATGACTAATCAATCGTTATAGAATCCACAGGTCAAAGGTTACTTCTAAACATGGCAAATAAACCACATGAATAATAAGCTGTCCAGAAACCATCATCTTAGAAGGTGCTTGTAACTATACAGATAACAATTCATATCCATAATATGCATATAATTAGACTTGGTAAATAATAAAAAGAGCAAGAAAATGCAAAATATATCAATCCTGCAACCAGTTCGTACAATTCTTCAGGGGTTCTAAAGTTGGCAAAAACAATGACAACTTGAAAACTGAATGAACATAGGGATACATTTCTCCTTGAAAGAATATTCTTATTTTTGAGCTGATATATAGAAGACACTGTTTATTTGCAAACCTTTTTTAAGTAGTTTCTTAGTATGTCCTTAATGTGACAGGTGATGTAGGTTATTTTTGCAATGTTACTGCTCAGAACTCCTTCAGAAATCTCTCTCTCTAGATATATCTGTAAATAAGGAAGTCAAATTTCCTCATCAGCAATATCAAATCATCTCTCTGGTGACTTTCAAAGTCATGTCCCTGAATGGTTGGTCATATATATTACACAACATTGATTAACTACTCTTGATGGTCTCATAAGAATCCAATAATGAAAAGCCAGACATAAGCAGCAAGCTACACAGTTTTTAGGAAAATGGAAACTTTAAAGTTATGGTTGGTCGATCATTTTTCTTACTAAAAGAGTAAAGCATCCATAAGAAAAAAAAAATTATTTTCCTCATTTTTTTTAATATGATGAGAGAATTGCTTCCTTGTCCACACTTCTTTCTATTTTCCTTAAACCCTGAACTGTTTCTGAGAGCATTTAAGAGTCGAAGAAGTCTTTAGGATTGTTTCAGCACATTAAATTATCCAAAGGAAAAACCTGAAAGACGACTGAATGTGTCAGCTAAACAGTTTAAGCTCTCCAGCTTCAGTCTCTATAGGCAGCAATTACATTTCGAAGGAAAATGTTTTACAATTGTAATTACACATAATAGGAGGAATGTATTTTTTCCTTTATCCTACTCCCATGGTGAGTCAATTTAATTTTTAAATACAAGAGACATAATTGATTTTAGCCCTAGATTAGTACTGAAAATGATCTATATGTGCTCTCACTAATGGAACAAGAGAATTGGCATTCCTTGGGGACCTTAACCCAACCCTGTTCATGGCAACAATTATTAGACCCTGACAGGTTAGCTACTAGGAAGAGGGGGGCATGGAATACCCTGCTGATTAACAATCTAGTGAAATAATTAATGTTATGCTCTTCTCATTTAATTATGGATTATTCACAAATATATTATTATTAGAGACCACAAAGGGAAGTTGCTGTGCAGAGTTTTGACTTCATCTGTGCCGCTCAGAAGGCCTTTTGTAAAGGGTTTAGGGAAACCTCTCACTTTGACTGGTTTCTGAGCATATTTTAAACAAATGTGGAGCTTTTACAATTTCATTACAGCCTGATTCAACACTGTTAGAAAGTTTTACAGTTTAGGATTATATCAGGCTTAAATGTTTAAGACACCATTGTAATATCAAGATTACATGTTTGTTCAATGTATTAAAGTAATGGCTGAACAGTCAGCAGCAATGCACCTTGTTCAATTTCTCATACATTTTTCTTCCAGTGTGTCAGAATAGTTTATATCAATCAAAACATCATTTTTCAGGGTCTTTTGAGCAACAGATCAGGGAAAGGACTTTACATTCCAAAAGTTGGGTTTTGTTGGGGGATTTGGGGGGATTTTTTGTGGGTTTTTTTTTATTTTTTCTTTTGTAGCTGCAGTAACCTCAGTAATTTTAGATGTCAAATAGCTTATTTTTAGTAAAATGAAAGTGAAGTGAATAGGAAAACTTTCATGGCATCTGGGAAATGCCAGCCCCCGTAGTTCACTGACCAGCCAAATTACTTATGGGTAATTTGACCAACCTTTAATTTCAAGTGACATACACACATGGGTGTACGGACTACACTACCTAGCTTAAATAATGAAAATATGCTTAGCTCTGCTGAATATGTGTGTGTTTCCTGGAAAGGAGGATTTCTCAACCCTCACCTAAACAGCAGCTGTTAGTTTCATCGAATCATAGACTGATAGAACAGTTTCAGCTGGAAAGGATCTCAATGATCATCTACTTTCAACCCCTGGCTATGGGCAGGAATAACCTCCACTAGAATAGATTTCCCAAAGCCCCATCCAACCTGGCCTTAAACACTGCCAGAGAGGAGGCATCCACACCTTCACTGGGCAACAAGTGCCAGTGCCACACAATTTTCATAATGAAGAATTTCCTCCTAATATCTAATCTAAATCTAATCTCTTTCAGTTTAAGGACATTATCTCTTTTACTGTCACTCCATGCCTTTGTAACCAGTTCCTCTCCAACTTTCCTGTGGGCCCTTTAAGTACTGGAAGGCTGATGTAAGGTCCCCTGGAATCTTATCTTCTCCAGGCTGAACAGGCCCAATTCTCCCAACATGTCTTCACAGAGGAGGTGCTCTACCCCTCTGATCATATTTGTAGCCAAACTGCTCCTTGTCAAATTTGTACCTCAGAGTAGGTTCTCATGAGAGTGGAGTAGGCATTCCAGTTGGATCATTCTGGGGTTTCTGCCTCTATATTCTTTACTGCATTTGCACTAAGACTTATACATGCCAGGAATAATGAAAAAAACCCACTCTTGCTGTGGTTCAGCCCCAGGAAGCGGCTGAGCATCACGTGCCACTTGCTCACCCCTCCACCATAGGAGAAACAGAGAGAGCACCTGTGAGATGGGATAAGGACAGTTTACTGACAACACTGCAAAAGGAGAATAACAGAGCCTGTGGCAGAATTCACACATATGGTGATAACACTGAGTTCCTGGCCAGAACCAGGACAACCCCATATATTCACGCATGGAAATTCAGAATCAGAAAAACTTCTTATGAGACTTTGCATTTCTAGTGATATTCAATTACATTGTATATCTTCAATCCTTTCCATAATCCTGAAAATAAGACAGAAAAAGAGACTCTAAAGAATGTGCATTGCAGTCTTCCTAACTACAGTGTGAGTTCAGGATGTTCTTGTCACTCTTGCTTCTTGTCCAGGAAGCTACAAGGAATTTTTAATAGCAAAAAGTCATGTAGAGTCCTGCTGACTTCAGTCTAGACAGAACGTTAGCACTGTGTTCAACATGAGACTTGTAGACTATATCCCAACTGCTTTCCCTGTATGCTCTTCCACTCTTTTTCTGGTTGACTTACTGTTACTGCCTCACTTTTTAATGGAGAACACTGCCATCCTTACAGGCACTTGCTGAACAGTGCAAATAATGGTACAAATCTTCAGGGTGATGAGGTCTGTTATTTGGGAAGGACCATGTTTTTGACTTCAGCAACTCAAGAGTTAGCAGTCTGACCTCAGCCCAGGCACAACACTTGAGAACTAATGTTGAAGATATTCAGGCTCATTGCAGGAGATTGGATTATACGACCATTAAAGGTCACTTCCAGTCCAAACCTTTCCCTGATTCTCTAAGTCTATGAATAAAGCACCAAGCACCATCTTCTAGAGTCATTCTGCATTGTCATTGAACACATACATACAAAGAAAGTGTGATGTGTTGGTGAAGGAGTAAATAGAACTGTTTTACACCAAAGACAACTTCTAAGATCTGATCAGCTTTGCTTTGTTTTCAGGTGAAAACTTTGTAAGTACAGAAAGATGCATTGCACTCATGTCTTGAGGTGTCTGGCAGCCAAAAGGCAATACAGGGCATTTGCATTCAGCAATATTTTGTACATCACCTGAGACAAGTGTTACTTTTCTGTGTCTAATGAATATCACTCTACATCTTAGGGCTAGTAAAACCAGCATGAAAAATATGTTCTGGCCTGCTCTGAACTATGAACAACACTGTTCTCAGCCAAAAATAACCAAAGTACTGTTCTGACATGTGGGCAACTGCAGTTTGGGAATAAAAATAGAAGTACAAAGCAAGTCCCAAGATAACAATCTACATTAACAGTGAATAACTGCCCTCTTTGGTGTCTGTTACTATAGCTTTCCTTATTGCTTCAGATATGCTTCGGGACTAGTATAGCTTCACCAATTTCGGACTAGACTTTTATCCTTCCTTATCTCCTCAGAGCACAGGAAGATCAACTAGGGGAAAAAATGTCTCCTCTAGAATTAAGAGCAGTATATTTAGAGGACGACTGATGTTTTGTATCACTGTGAAAGACTACACAATATTGGCAAATGATAGTTCTATGGTAGTGTTACATCTGCTCAGCATTTTGAAGTCTGTTGAGGAATAGCCACTGCTGACCTATGGTATTCAAACTTTGTCCTCTCAACATGCATTCTAATTGGAGGCAAGCAGCTCTACAGCATACATAGCAACCAACATGTTCAACTCAGCAGGAGCCTATAGACATAGCAAGCATTAATTGATAGTACTGTGTCAGTTATAGTAAAAACTCAGGCTCAGTCACATGGAGCTTTGCCACGCAAAAACAGAAAGACAATGAGGTGTGTGCAAATGTCCTTTCCTAGCTTGAACTGTAACATGGAATCAACTAAGAAGAGAAATTTCCAAATATCTAAATATTTCCTAAATAAATGTGGAGGTGTCTCATGTGGGGGATTTCAAGCTAGTTGAATTCACAGAGTGTATTCTTTTTTTTAAATGAAATGAGAAATTGTATGTTTGGGTTTTTTTCACTTTTTTTTCCTCTCACACAGTTCCAACACCCTGGGAGATATAAACAGGGCAGCACTTTTCTGCTGTGACCGCTCCACTGGCTCAGATTGGTTACATCAAACAGTCATACATGAATGTGGATCTTCTGCCATTCACTTGTTTGTAAACTTGATGACTTCATCTTGGATAGATGCAGGTGTATGATCTGTCTGAAGCCTTAATATATTGGGGCAAACTTTTGTCATGGGACATGGATTATTTGTCTTCTCAGCTGGATCCGCAGGTTTAACCCCACACCTTCATAGTAAACTAGTAAACTTTGGCTCTGCAGAGAACTGAGTGGTTCCTAGTAAATATATGGGGAAGAACTGGTGCTGTGTACTCTATTCTCACCTGCACACTTCCACAGATATCCGTACCACATTACCCTCCAAATCAGTGCAAGGTTTTTGCAGCATTGCAAGGCTGACCACCAGAGTGCAGCAACCATTCGAGAAGAAGCACTTATACATTACTCCTATTCCTTGCCTGGACAAAGAGAAAGCCCTTGGAGGCAGATTTCAAGCTCATATGCACACATATGCCAGTTACCAGGACTAGAAATTCCTTAGTGAAGCACTTACAAAATGCTGCAATAGCAAAGAAATGCAGTGCTTTTCATACTTAATTACATGTTAGCCGTCTAAAAACAGGGATGTAGTGATCAGCTGATTATGCAGAACCTGAGAAAACAGACAATGATTGCACTTTTGTATATACAAATAATGATGAAAAGGGCTAAGCATCCTACTGTGCAGCCCTGCATTGCATGGATGTTTTTCATCCATTTGTTCATGATGATGATGAGAAGGGTAATGATACTGAGTAACTATTTATAGTTCCAACATGTGGAGACTCCTACAAAATCAGGGAGACTCTGCTGCAGGGTTGATGAAGCAGGAAAGCTCCTGAGTTATAGCTGTTGCATTCCAAATAAGTTGGACATGCCAAGGGTGGAAGGAAAGAGGCATGTTAAAAGCATAAAGGACACCAGGTCATTGATTCTAGCCAATGCATGGTAAATAGCAAGGGTAAAGTAACTTAAAATTAAGTAGGTTACTGACTCCTTTTTATGTGCTTGAAAATGGCTCTGTTGTGATGGCCAGATGCCCACCAAAACTGCTCCATCACTGTCCCTCATTTGTTGTGCAGGGTAGTGAAAATACAGCAAAAAGCTTGTGGGTCAAGATAAGGACAGGGAGAGATCAATCACCAATTACCATTGAGAAACAGACTCAACTCAGGGAAATTAATCTAATTTATTACCAATCAAATCAGAGCAGAATAATGAGAAATAAAACCGAACCTTAAAACCCTTCCCCCACTCCTCCCATCTTCCTGGGCTCAACTTCACTGCTTATTTCTTTACTTACCCCCCCACCCTACAATGGCACAGGGGGGACGGAGAATGAGGGACTGTGGTCAGTTCATCACAGGTTGTCTCTGCTGCTCCTTCCTCCCCATGCTCTTCCCCTACTCCAGCATGGAGTCCCACTCACAGCAGACAGTCCTCCATTAATTTCCCCAATGTGAGTCTTTTCCATGGGCTGCAGTTCCTCATGAGCTTCCCCAGCAAGGGTCCTTTCCACGGGACACTGATCTTAGGGAACAGACTGCTCCAGCATGGGTCCCCCATGAGGTCACAAGTTCTCCAGCAAACCTGCTCTGTTGTGGGTTCTTCTTTCCATAGGTCCACAGGTCCTGCCAGGAGCTTGCTCCATGCTTCCTATGGAGGTCATAGTCTCCCACAGGTGCTTCCACCTGCTCTAGCATGGGGTCCTCTACTGTCTGCAGACTGGTATCTGCTCCACCATCGATCTCCCTGGGCTGTTGGGGGATATCCTGCCTCATCACATTTGCCACATGCTGCAGGGGAATCTTTGATACTTGGAGCACCTCCTCCCTTCTTCACTTACATTTGTGTCTGCAGAGTTGTTCCTCTTACAGATTCTCACTCCTCTCTCCACTGCTGCTGTGCAGCAGTTCTTTTCCCTCTTCTTAATTATGATATCCCAAACAACCACCACGGCTGCCACCAATGTTAATGGGCTCAGTCTTGGCCAGTGGCTAGTCTATCTTGGAGCTGGATGACGTTGGCTCTATCAGACATGGGGGAAGCTTCTAGTAGCTACCTGTGTAGCTCCCAACCCACTCCCTCTGCCCCCACCCCCAAACCTTACCATGCAAAAACAATTGCTTTTTGTAAATAATTCATGCAAGCTCACAAAGTCAATATTAAGACTGATAGTGGGTCCCATATATTTTTCTTCCTCACAGCAAAAGACAACCACCTTACCTTTTCAGAAATCATTTTATGCAGCTTTTAATCTGAAGCATGAAGTTAAGCTATGTCAAGCTGGCTGGTGTGAAGTGTGACTCAGATTAGTGAACCCAACATGATTTTCCAAGGTTGTTGCATGTATTGTGAGAACAATGAGATTCCTTCAGACCAGTTCCATAGAATTACCTAGAGTATCTTCCAAACTGGAGAGGACATCCAGTACTGTAGGCAGGCCATAAAATTAAAAGCACCGTCTTCCCTCATATTTGTTTAACAATCGAGTTTGATACAAGTTTAACAACCAGAAGGAATATAGATGAGCTTTTGAGAGTATTCTTACAAAGCTGAAACCATTTAGCAATTCCCAATGCACCTTATAAATCAGTTAGTGTGGAGCTCTGGTTGAAAGGGTGGCGAATATTTAGAGCTTCCTGCTGTTAAAATGCATTTTTTCAAAAGTATGAAAGAAAAATAACTGTTTGATATAAAAGATCTAGTATACATTGTGGTATCCAAGATTTACTTTCTCAAATATGGGTACTTACTATGAAAAAAGTTAGGGGGTAGAAAAAGGAGCTGTCAGATCATAAAGCAGCAGCTGTGAGAAAAAAGTTCTAGTCTCTAGACTCTTTATCTGCAGTCCTTCTCATTAAACTTGATTACCTCCATTTAGTTAGTGGTATAAATATCAATTTATCAACAAAATTAGTAGCTGAATTTGGTCAGAGCTCTTCAGGAGATGTTCATGTTCCAAACCCAAGTGCTTGGCCTGATGCTTATGCTTATCCTCCCTAAGAATAGCCATATAATTTTTCTTTCTTCTACCTTGCTTGATCCTAGTTTCACCCAAGAGCTTCATAGCAGGCATTTCACAGTGGCTCTTCTGGGAATTAGCTCCTGTTTCTATAATGTGCACAATGGGGTATGGCTAATAGCTGAATACTGGAACCAGGAACCACCAAAGAAAGTCCTCTTCCTCTTTTTCCTATTCTAAACAGTTACCTGTCACATTTTCAGATCTATTCTTGCTTTTTCTGATAAAATCCTGGAACACTATATTGGTGATTTCCAGCCAAAAATCTCAGAAATTATACACTGTGGCAATCTGGAACCTTGTGTGTGAAATATTTTGATTTAGAGCATTAACACTATTTATTTCCTTAGGGCACAAAAGCCTTTAAGATTCAGTGAAGTCCTACTGAATTGGGACTCATGAAGTGACTTTCAATTATTCTCTACCTGGTACAATTGGAAATATTTTGTGGTCACATCACCTAACCTAGTGATTATCCTTTCAGTTTATTGCTAAGCAGAACTGCTTGCTGTTTGCTCATTGATGATTTTTAATTATAATCAGAGCTCTGTCACAAGCTCAAATCAATAAAGTGCCGGGAAACCTCAGAGGCTGAAAGAGGGGGAAATAATCATTAGACATTATTAAAGTGATGGCCAATAGAAGCACAATTCTTTGTACAATGGCCAATGTTTCAAGCGCTTATTGATTTGCTTTTATAACAATTATACTGCACTCAGGAAAGCCAAGAGGAGAAGAAGGAAGGAGGAAAGTCAAAAAAAAAAAAAGAGAAACAGCAAATCCGCAGTTACTATTCATGTCTCAGAAGGCACAAGTGCAGAATGCATTCACTTAGATGATAAGCTGTTCTCCTAGACCTTTAGAAAGGAGCCATCCTTTCTGAATGTGTTTTCCTTAATCATTCATGTTAAATATTTTATTTTAATACTCCCACTGCCTACCATGGGCTTAGGGAATATAATGTTAGCCCTGCCATCATATTCCCATTCCAGGCAACGTGATAATTCTTCAGACAACTTTTCTATGGGAAAAAAAAAAAAAAATGTTCCCCATGCATGATTTATAATAGTTTTATAAGGTGAAGTAATTACATTATTGGATATCCCTGATGTGTTTGAGCAATAAGGCACCTTCATAATAACAAACGACATCTTATAATTACCGCAAGGCAATTGCACTCCTGGGGAAAGAAGGAGGCCAAAATACACGTCTTGCGGATACAATGCCCCCAAGGATGTTATTATCAGGATATAAATAAATAAATACAATGAAAAGAAGATGAAGGAGGAAAAAGCTGATACTGAATAATGTTGAGCTGCTTTATAATGTAATTTAAGATTTATAAGAAAGGGCAAAAGTGTACTTTCATGCTAGGATGTGATGTGACAGTTCAGAATACCTAAACAGCAATTTTGAACGAGCTGAGCTATTCACAGAAGTTAACCCATCTTCTCAGAAATCTCCTGGCCAATCAAAGCCAGTTTGTAAAAAATCAGACTGGACTGAGAAATGCATTAAAATTGTAACATGCTTTTACTGCTCACAAATCTGTTGCAGCTTCTGTTTCTAGGTGATTTAGCACATTCATGATTCTTATTTCAAGGCTTCTCCCTCCTCCCAAATGTTCTTATAGCCCTGTTAATGGAATCCTGAACATCTGATAAACCTGCTGCAGATTTGGGTGTTTGTTTTTTCTCCCAGAAAGCAAAGAGGGGGAAAAATAATGTCATCAGGGTCTCATATGTTATTTTTCTCTGATTTACTTATTTTTTTATAAACAATATTTAAACAGATCTCTGGGATCTGTTATAGTCAGAGATCCCTTCAATTCTCCTTCATTCCTGTATTTTAGAGATATTTTTGAGATTTGACTAATGTGATAAGCAACTGTATGGGCGCTATTATGTACCATTTTGGGTTCTTCAGCTAAAGAATCATGTTGAGAAACTAGAGAAGGTCCACTGGGAGGTTGGCAAGATGACCATGATTCTGAGTTACATATCAATAGCAAGCTTTGTAGTTGGGCTTGTTTATCTTAGGGAAGAGGAGGCTGAGAGAGAATGCAATAGCAGCCTAATTGATCCCAGACTGGTTTGGTTTGGTTTGGTTTGGTTTGGTTTGGTTTGCTTTGCTTTGCTTTGCTTTGCTTTGCTTTGCTTTGCTTTGTAAAGGACCTTAAACAACATCTAGTCCCAACCCCCTGCAATGGGCAGGGACACCCTCTACTAGCCCAGGTTGTCCAAAGCCCCATCCAACCTGGCAAGGATCCAGCAGCAGCCCCAGCTTTTCTGGGCAACCTGTCCCAGGGCCTCACCACCCTCACAGGGAAGACTTTTTCCCTTGTATCTAATCTAAAACTATGATTTTGCTCTACTTTTTCCAGAGCCAACAGATAGTAAGATAGCCACAGGTTGTGATTTAGGAAGGCAGTGCCTGGAACAGGTTACCCAGACCTATTTTAATTCGCCAAGGAATTACTTTATTGTTGATCTTCCTCTACCTCTTCCTCTACCATCTTACAAGCTTCTGGCTGAAGTCAGAAGTACAATCAATTTTTGTGCCCTTTTCCACCCAGAAGTCACTTAGTGTTTTCTCTCAGCCCAAAGGATTAGGTGTTTTGTTTCTGTTTCCATTTTACAATTAAACTCAAGTACTTAATCAAAGGAAATCATGTCTCAGCAGGAAGCCAAAAGTGAGTAAATAGGCGGGAGAGGGCAGGAGAATCTGTAGTGTTGCCTCACAGTGTATGTGGTTCAAACATCACACAGATAATCAGTAAATCAAAGAGGCTTATGTACTGCTGTGCATCAGGTAGAGCAGGCCATTAACTTATTCATAATGACAAATGGGGATAGATAGATTTCAGCTGCAGGTTTCATTCCTGAGATGCATTTCACCTCTCTCCAAAGCTTCATAATGTGCTTTGTTTGCCACCAGAATTTCCCTGACAAAGGCAACTAAAGTGATTTGCACTTAAGGAAACAAAACATGGAGGCAGTTTTCTCTGGTTCCTACATGGCACCAGAGATGAGTAATACATGACCAGCTACATGCACCACAATAAACTCTTAGGAATTTGTGTAAGAACATATGAAAGCTGTGTTTTTATGTCCAGAAAGTCAATTGTGTGGTATCTATTCAAATTGTTCTCCTTACTTCTACCTATTTCTTTTGCCTTTCCCTCTTGTCTTTCCTATTTCGCTTTACTCCTTTTTTCATTCATCTTCTTTCCTCCCCCATTTCTTCAACTTCTTCATTTTTGTCCTAATCAGAAAGTTTCCCCACAATTTTTCCTAAAAAATAGTCTTCCTCCAAACAAATCCTTTTTAGCAAAATCCACTTAATGACTGCTCAGTGCAAAGCACACTACTAAAATACAAAGATTTTCCTCTATAATCTTATATTAATTATTGGTTCCAACCAGTGGCATGTTCAACTTGTTCATTAAAGCACATAAATTGAGACATTGGCCTATAGATGACTAAACATGAACTGAACGTCTGAATTCCCTTTACTGTCAGGGGCATGATATTTAACATAAGCACTGAGTAGCCTTTGAGGTGTCCTAAGGCAACCTGAATGATACCAGTTGACAAGAAGTATCCTGTCTGATGTCTGCCCTGGACAACTTGAAAGTTCAATGTGTTTTGAATCGGATTGGTACTATGTATAGGACAGAATCAAGCCCCAAGAAATTCAATGGAGTCTAGAGATCTAATCAACCTAACCTAAAGTAGACATCTGCATTTAGTCAGCTGAATGACTAAATTCCACTGACTTCAGTGGCTAGATTTCCAATAATTATAGTGGAAATTGATGCCAGAAGCAAATTTGTAAAAACCTGTATGAGTCTCCTAAACTTTGGTATCCTAGTTTGAAAGTTTAATCCCACTTTGTTTGTCTTCTAAAACTAAGTTTAAACTTCACCTGTTTGGTAAATCCCACAAAGAAAGGCACATGAAGGAATGGAATTCAGTTCTGTTACCTTCACCTAATTTTTCTCGCAAATTGACAGATATGTACAAACAGTAGGGATTTGCACATGTGTGAATAGGAAAACCAGATTTGTTTGACCCCACTGATAACTTGCAGGCATGTGTTAAGCATTCATAGCTGTTTACCCATCAGTCATGTTATAGCATCTAACCCTCCTTGAGGTTTTCATTGAATAGTAGGTCTCCACTCAAAAGAAAAGAAAAAATGAAAAAAGTTAAACCCTATGTTTAGCATGTCCTTTCTTTGCCATTACAGGGACATAAGTGTGTTTTTCAAAAGCAGCACCTGCTTCTTCAGCATTCCTGAATGGTATTTGTCTTACACACACACATTTGGGTTTAATTAGAACTAAAGCCTGTAGATACCATACGTAGTTTTATTTTTAGCTTGAGAAATAATTAATGACAACACATTTTCTTCTATTTTTAAATTTTCTTGTTTTTTCTGGTTTCTTCGTCTTTCACATTCTTGAAGTAATGGGATCTCAGTGCCAGTTCTGTTAAAAAGTATTTCACATTATGTTTCAGATGCCTGCAACTTACTGCAAGAACACACATCCACTTAAAGTATAATTCAATCACTGAGATGAATATATCTATTAACGGGCTTATGTGAGAAACTATTTAGTTCTTTCAACTGACAAAGTCTGAGGAAGGTGGAAATAGTTGGTAAAAACACGGGATATAACATAAGGAAATCTGCAAGGAAGCTTATAGGACTTAAAATGCTTCATAGTTAAAGACAAAAAATAAGGGTTCTCGCAGGATGTTCATAAAGAAGACAGATGCTGGATTCAATACCTGGTCATGGAGTTTATCAAATCAAAGCCAACATCTTAACGGATAGAATGTTCTCATTAAATTCTAATGAAAACCTCAACCATGATATAAAATCCATGAGACATATTTTATCTTACTAAATCCTGTCAGGAACTTTTGCTATCAGTATCACATGTCATTCACATAACTGTTAAAAAACAGCCTGAAGTTTAGGCTCTACCTTTTCTTTTTCTTCTTCTTCTTTCTGTTAAAATTTATTCTTACTATGATATGAAAAAAGTGTGATATATAAATAAAACATCTAATAAAAATCCCTTTTAAGAATGTTATTATTAAACATTGCATAAAATTAATATCAATTGGATCCTTGTCTTTTTAATAGGGTTTGAGTTATTGAGTTTAATTCAATTTCAATAAATTTCAATTAATCCAAATTTGTTTCCATTTTTTATTAATTCCAGTCACTATCAATTATCTTCAATTAATTTAATCTACTTGTGCTACGTTTTCAGGTAATTCTCCATTACTTTCAATTAGTTTCTATTAATTCAAGTGGGTTTTTTGACTGTGAACTAATTTCATAAGAAACAAATGTCCTTCATTAATACTGGTCTGTACTCTTGGTATAAATGCCTAATTCAAGACTAGATCCTCATACATTGCATAGTGGCATAGTCCAAATATTGTCAGCATAACACTGTCGAGTGAGAACAGTCAGAAAATTGTTGTTACCTGAGAACTAAAGAGTTCCTGGAAACTAAAGTCAGTACAAATTTCACTTTAAGTTGCCACTATGTCAGGATTTCAGCCTAATTTTTGCAAACAACTATATCAGTTGTCCTGCATTTTCATTAAAGAATTAAGACTTTCATTTCCCAATAATATTGTGAAATAGAAGGACGTTGATATATTTCAACATGTTAGCTAATGTTTCAATTGCAGAAACATGAACATGTTTCCAACCTGAGATGCCCAGTTAGTTTTCCTGCACAGTATGGGTCTCCCATAGGTTTTGTATCTTCCAGCCTATGATGCTGTCTCAACGTTCATTACAGACATATGCTTAAGCAAACAATCCAAACCCTTAAGCAGTCTGGTCAAGAGAATATGACTCATCCTAAAATAGGATATTAACTAAATCTCTACTGCTTACGGTGAGAATCAAGATGTATAGTTGAGATGTAGACATGCAGCATAAACACAAAAACACGTAAGATGAACATCACTTCAAAAATACATGGTTTTGGTAGTCAGGAGACTAACCTGTTTTTCATGTAAGACTGATGAAGGTTAAAGGAATACATATATTCCTTTATGTCATTTCCAGTTCTGGACTCAGTTTAAGTTTGTGATGACTGTAATTAAAACCTTCAGTATTCTATGTACATAGCTATTTTAGGGAAGAGCAATAATTAGGACGGAAAAAGTACATATGGTGGAATAACATATATATAACAGTCTTGGAGAACACAAAGAGATTAATGATGGAGTTTGTACAGACGTATTGATTGATTTACTGTCAAAGTAGCAGTTACCTTCAAGGCGCTCATCTTGCAACTGCACCAGAATCACCCACAACAAACTTTTAATTTGCAATGTTAAAAATAAAGTTAATTATCCCCTTCAGCACTTCTGCAAAACATAATTCATGAGACATATCAGCAGGTTTTGTACCCTAGAAATTGTATCTCCACAACATTCAGAAGTGAGGGAAAAGTGCAGTTTAACACCTGGAATACACATGTGTATGTTCAGCTAAGTATCAGTCTTTTCTACCCATAATCCACCTCTGCTGTAATGTGACCAAGACATCAAAATTTGGGAGGACAAGGCCAGTTGGAGTCATTTTACTTCATCGAATTTTAGAGAAGGTCCTACAGCATAAACAGTCCAAGATTCTGGTGGACAGTCTTTTGCATTTATTTTAGCCCAATATAACAATTCCAGGAAGCAGAAACTCAAAAAAGTTCTTCAAGCACTTAAAGGTTGCAGGACAGTAGGGGATCAGGCCCAGGCAGCATGTGTTCTTGAAAGTCAGGTCCTGCTTGACTAAACTGATCTCATTCTATGACCAGGTGACTCACCTAGTAGATGAGAGAAAGGTTGTGGATATTAGGCTTAGTAAAGCCTTTGACATTGTCTACCACAGAATTTTCCTGGAGAAGCCGGTGGCTCAAGGCTTAGACAGGTGTACTCTTTGCTGGGTAAAACACTGGCTGGAAGGCTGAATACAAATAGTTGTGGTAAACAGAGTTAGATCCATTTGGTGGGCAGTCACAAGCAGTGTTCCCTCGGGCCTAGTTTTAGGGACAATCTTGTTAAATATCTTTATCTACAATCGACAACGAAATTGAGTGCACTCTCAGTAAGTTTGTGGATAACAACAAGTTGGGTAGGAATGTTGATCTTTCTGAGAGTACAAAGGCACTGCAGAGGGATCTGGACTGGCTGGAACAATGGACCAAGGTCAACTGCATGAGGTTCAACGAGGTTCAGTGTCAGGTCCTGCAAGTGGGTCCCATCAACCCCAGTCAATGCCACAGGCTTGGGGAAGAGTGGATGGAGAGCTACCATAAAGAAAAGGACCTGGGTGTGTTCAGCAGTGGCTGGTTGAGTATGAGCCAGCTGTGTGGCCAAGTGGCCAAGAAGGCCAATGCCACTCTGGCTTGTATCAGAAATGTGTGGCCATCAGTACCAGGGCAGGGATCATCACCCTGTACGCAGCACTAAAGAGGCCACACCTCTGTGTTAACTTTTGGGCCACCCACTAGAAGGACTTGGAGGTGCTGCAGCATGTCCAGAGAAGGGCAACAGGGTGATGAAGGGTCTGGAGCACAAGCCTGATAAGGAGTAGCTGAAGGTGCTGTGAGTGTTTAGCCTGGAGAACAGGATGCTAAGGGGTGACCTGATCACTCTAGCTACGTGAAAGGAGGGTGTCGCCAGGCGGGAATCTGTCACTTCTCCCAAGTAACAGGTGATAGGATGAGAGGAAATGGTCTTAAGCTGTGACAGGGGAGGTTTAGATTGGATATCAGGAGAAATTTCTTCACTGAAACAGTTGTCAATCGCTGGAACAGGCTGCCCAGGGAAGTGGTGGAATCACCATCCCTGGAATTGTTCAAAAAAACGTGTAGACTTGGCATTTGAGGACATGATTTAGTAGGCACAGTCATGTTGGGATGACAGTTAGGCTTGATGATCTTCAAACTTTAATGATTCCCTAATTCTATGATTCTATGATTGTGTTGAACAGACTCAGTAGCACTTCTGCAAAAAGGGTTACCTATTTATTCTGAACAGAAGCATGAGTTAAACACTATCGTGTGGATCTGGGAAAAAAGTCTCTATGCAATCATACCAGCTAGAATTCTTCGTTTGGCAAACTACACCACAATTGTTTAACCCATAGGTTTTCATCAGTAGCAGAACCTGCAAGCAATGCATTAATGGCAACTTTCTTGTTACCAGATGAAAATGTGAATGATAAAAGCATTTTTTCTGGATTAGTGTATTCAACAAAGATAATAACATTTTTGCTTATGCAGATCAATGCTCAGAATAAGTTATGCCTTTTAGACCAACTGAGGCAGATTTGGCTCTGTGCCTTTTTTCTGAAAACTCTGCCTTTGGGTGGATCAATTCCATGACTATTTCAGGATTTGCAGATCCGAAGGATGGAGATGACTGCAAAATAATGACAGGTATGTACTGGAAATTTGCCTTTCCTCCCAGATTAAGTTATGACATTCGACTACTACTGAGAAAGGAGTGAGTTGGAATCATAGGGAAGAATTCTGCTTTTGAAGATGTTTCTGCAGAAACAAAATAAATCAAACAAAAAAAAATTTTAGAAATACATTCATTAAACATGAAAATGAAAGGGCGAAAGATAGCATGTTATCCACTGCTGTATCAGCTGAAATGCAGGAAGCTGGTGGGTTTTATTGTATATAGACTGGTCTGGAAAAATATATATCCATTTGCATTATAAAAGCCCATATACAAATGTACTTTGGGTTTAAAATCCCATATGTTGGCTGTCGTACTAATATTGGTTCAAGCAAATTATGCCTTGGCTTCACTAAATGCACATATCTATTTCAGTTAGACTGCTCTAATTTGGCAACAGATACTGTATTATTTATTCTGTGGCACAGATCAGGTTATGTAAAATTAATGGTTGAACTTTATTCATATGGACTGAATTAAAATGTGTTGGTCAGAGTGGAAAAAAAAGAAAGAAAGAAACCTGGATTTGATTATATTTATGTCTGTTCCAGTATCAGCACGGAACAGTGATGAACAAGTGCTGGCTCCAGTTAATGCACATTAATTAAAAAACAAAACAAAACAAAACAAAACCAAAAAAAACCCCACAAACCAAACAAAACCCGAAACAAACAAACAAAAAACAACCAAAGAAGAAACAAACCCAAAAAACCCCACTAGCATAATTTTTTCTCATGAAGGTTTTAATTTACAACATATTGGGTTTTGCAGATACCAGTTCAAGGTCAATTCGTTTTAAAATGTCCAAAAAATATTTATGGATTTTTAAAATCACTGGCTTGCTTTGTTGAGCATGCAAGTTTCAGGCAAGTATTCTGGACGACCTAGTTCTGTTGCTCCTATCCACACAAAAAGTCCATGTACAATCTTGTCCTTGTATATATTTCAGAAATCTATATTGTTCTACCAAACAGCTCTGCCCAGTACTGAAGTTTTTTCCTTCCAGATATCCCAACCCATCCTCTATGGCAGAAATTTTACCAGTCAGGACTCTGGTGGATTTGCAGGACAGACTACATACAGTAAGTAGTTGTATCATTGGTAATTTCTTTCCCTTTCCTACAAGTCATGGATGTGAATCAGTTATTGCACAGCTGTATGGGGCCTGGGACTTACTGTCAGTCTTGGGAGTGATACTGTAACTGTTGGTGGTTGTTATTAATGATTGTGCTGCAAAGCCTGAGTCTTGAAAACCGTTCTTCCAACAGCCTGATATGGATAATCACATTGCTTGCACTACATGATAGGTGAGCTGAGTTTCTTCTGACTTCCCTTAGAGTGGGAAACTGGCCATGCTTCATACCCTCTCAGAACTACTGTTTTTCCTTTTCTTTCCAGACTGCATCTGTGCACACTTCCATTTTGGCCCTGCTTTTAGCTCCATCCTGTCTGACCTCTAGTGAAGACTCTGAGATCATACAGTCATAGAATAGTTTATGTTGGAAAAGACCTTTACTATCATCAAATCCAATTGTTAACCTAACACTGCCAAGTCCAACCACTAAACCACATCCCCAAACACTGTACCTAACAACTTTTAAATACCTCCAGGGATGGTGACTCTACCACTTCCAGTGACTGAAAATCCTTTCAGTCATGAAATTTCTCCTAATATCCAATCTAAACCTCCCCTGCCACAACCTGAGATCATTTTCTCTTCTCCTTTTGATGGTTACATGGGAGAAGAGACTTACCTCCACCTGTCTACACCCTCCTTTCAGATAGTTGTAGTGAGCAATCGGATTTTCTCTCAGCCTCCTGTTTTCCAGGCTAAACATCCACATGTCCCTCAGTCCCTCCTCATCAGACTTGTGCTCCAGAACCTTCATCAGTTTCATCATTCATCATGAACAAGAATGCCAGAAACACATGAGCAGGTTTTCCCTCTGGATCACCTCATTCAAATATTAGCATTCCCGGAATACACTCAAGCTGTTCAGTCTCTTGGCTTCACAATTAAATGAAGAATAATTTTTTCTGGCCAGAGCTGAGAAAAAAATGGAGGCTATGCTTCCTTTCCAACAGTATTCCTACTCCACTAATGATTACTGCTATTATTCAAATGTCTAAAGAGAAGGCGCTTCCTTGTACTCCCCATGTGCACCCGAAGCGGCCTCCGTGTCTCAGACTGAACTAGGGTACTATTGCAATCCATCTTCTGAGCTCTGACTGCAGCTTCAAAGAATGACACATCTGCTTATCCACCCCCAGACCTCCTGGCTTTGGTGACTATATCAAACTGTAGATAGGCAAGCGACTGCCAAGCTTAAATAAAAAACAAAACAAAACAAAACACACCCTCCATCTGATGGAGAGCACAACAGTCCATCTGCTGAACAAGCAACTGCTGAAAGCAAAGCAGCATTTGAGATGACACTGATGACTCCTTACATGAAGTCAAGAATTTGCTCCTCAGTTTCCAAGAATCCAAGATCAATTTATCTATGCTATCAGAGAGATTGCAGAGGGGAGTTCCACTGCTCACAAACAACTGCAAGAAGAAAGCTTGTGAAAGGAGGAGACAGAGGTTTCTTGGCTACTGGTCCACGTTGTGATAGTTGCTTCTGGAATGCATCAGAGTGACAATAAACCTCAGCACTTTCAGAACAAAATGTAAAACATTCTTCCATTGACCTCGCTTTCCCACAATAACACCACATAAAGTAACAGAGCAAGGAAAAAAAAATACAGAGAGCTTTATGAGTGCACTTTAATAAATCAATAGGGGGTTTAGATACCACAGTGGTAGCTGCTGTATAAATACCCATACAGGAAGATCCTGTCCTGGAAAATCAGAATAGGCGATTCCTGAACCTGTTATTGTCCAGTTTCACTTCAAGTAAGAGAAAGACAGTGTTATTTTTCCCCCACCAGCAGAAAAAGCCTGATGTCTAAATCTCAACTAGTATAAATAAATATATCCCTCTGTCACTGGTGCTAGCTTGACCTATACCACCCCAGACGCTTGCCTGTGTGATCGAGCCAAGAGAAGAACCACAAGTTGCTTGTATTTCTGATTATAAACAGATACAGAAAGCACACAGTAGAGTTTAAAGTATCTTTCATGTCTGCATATAAGTAAAGAGAGGAAAATAGGCAAATGGTGTAAAAGATAGCCAAGTATTATTTCTGAATTTCACAAAACACTCAGAGATATTTTACAGTCTTAATGTTTTGCCTTCTTTTACTGGTGGCCTTAACATGATACAGTGATAATTCTTCATTATTCTCTTCTGAGACAATACTGTGTACATAGCTAAGTTAACTGGTTACACTCAAAGACCTAAGGACCATTTATCACATAAGGTCTACAAAAACCCATCTTTTAAGGGCACAGCAAACACACTGCATTTCTGATGCATCTCATCATTACTGTACAATACCTTCTTTTAACTTCTCAAAGAGGTGAAATGAATGCCATATACATATGCAGACTCAGAAAAAAAGCCTTCCCTTCAAAAAGACGAGTTAATAAACCATCACTTGATTAAGCTGAAGACATGGACTCCAGGAGGGTGATGTGTTAAGTCAGACAGCAAGTGAAGAGAGGGAAATGCAGAATGTTAAACCTAGAGCATAGAATGGTGTGGAGAAGATCAAGGTTACAAATGGTGGTATGGGAAGGTTAAAAGCCTGTTAAGAGCATGATGGAGATAGGACCGGGCTTCTTGCAGGAAGGCAGTAGGATCACATTGGAAAATAGAAGAACAATAATAGTATGTGGCTGGGAAAGGAAGCTGAGAAGAATTGAATGTAATTGAAAGCCGAAATAGAACTGCAGTGAATGAAGGGGCTGAAGAAATGAAAATTAGACAGGAGATCTCTAGGAATGGATTATCCAAAGTCCATCTTCACAGGCTGGAAGATAAAAGAACAGAAAAAGCTAGTCAGAGGCTTAATTGCCACTGTCATAGCTAATGAATTATTAACAAGTAAATTAAGAAATTGAGTAAATCCTTCCTTGTCTCAGCCAGCTCCCAGTTCTGACAGCCACCAGTGAAATATAAAGCTCTTTTTACAATTCCTTTCCCTTCCCTTATGCAATGGATGACAGCACACTGTGGTCTGATGGTTTCCTTTAGATTTGTTAGAACCTCTCCCATGGCTCTCTTTTGGTTAGAAATTCTTCCACTGCACACTTCTACACTTTGAAGGATACTTGATAATGTTGTATTGATGGCATATCCACAGAAGTTGTTCCTGTCCTTCCACAGGCCAGCCTAGGCTTAAATGTCATCATTGTTACTATGAATTTATTTGAAGCTAGTAGCCTAAAGCCACGCTTTAAGATGTCAAGAGGTGGGTGCTATCCACAGACCACAATAGTGAATTTTGTTTTCTTGCTGAGGAAAATTCCCATTCAGTTTATTCTGGACCAAGGAGGGGACACACAGCTAGGAGTCTGCTTTTAAAGCTTTCACCATGAGTTCATCTAGAACTGCCAAAAATGAAAAAATAATATTATATCCTCAACACATCTTGATATACAACTCTCCATAGCATTGTTCTAACTTCAGCTGTGGGCATTGCACAGCTCTCTGTCTCTTGAGTGATGCTTCTATGTCATTTTCCAGATAGAGGAGATAACAACAATCCCTTTCCTCACATGTTAAAGAAGGGAAGTAGAGAGACATCTGCCAGGGCTTAGGGAAGAAAAGGTGGGAAGACAATAGTTTCCTCCTTCTACACTGCTGTTGTGCAAAGAAAAGAGAAAGTCTCAGTCACTTGATGTGGGGAGTTCTACAAGACTGGGAAATCCTGTCCTGTCTCACATATCTCCAGTGTCAATTTAGCTGCAGAAGATATGGGATTTTTTTTTTACTACTTTCTTAAACAGAATGGAAAAGACTCAACAAAGAAACACAAAAACCTTGATCTTCTTAAAAGTTTCCAAAAAAAGATAACTTTTTAATCTAAACATAGCAAACATTCAACGAAAATGGACATCTTCTCTCTACAGTCCATTTTGCTCATTTCAATCAAAACCACTTTTCATTACTATGTCTTTTCAACAAGCATATACTGAATATTTTTGGCTTAGCTGTAGGGCTGTATATTCCTGCTGCCATAATCTTAGTATATACATTGTGTGTGTTTGGCAAAAGTTTTACTGAGAGAATGTAAAGAAGATGTCACTCAGCTGGTTCTTGAGGTAATACAAGCAGAAGAGGGAAATCTGCAGAGTCTAGTACACAAAGGCAACCAGAACAGACCACAAAAAGATGCACAGACAGACCTGAAGAACATGTTAAGCATGAGCAGCTTCAGGTAGATGCTTAAATATGGGTATAATGAAGCCAGAGGAAGATCAGTTGATCATAGATAACAAACACCAAGAGAGGAATCAGGATTTGCTGCTGCTGCTCATTTAGCCTACTGGGATCTGTTGCAGCCTGTGCATGATGAGTTCTCTTCAAAAGGGGTGAACAGAGCTCTGAAGCAGTTGCTACCTGCTTAGGCTGACCAGAAACAAAACATTCCTCTTGTCAGCTCCAACTGTTTTGCATTTTGCTTTTCTCCTTCCTAGCATTGCAAGCAGCAATTTACTCTCTTCCCTGGTGTAAATCAGGAGTAGCTTCAGTCAATACAGTGCCATTTCTCTGCCCCACATGTGGTAAAGATCTAATACATTCTTCTTCCTCTGAGGGGAAAATGCAGCCAAGAGTATATGTTTGCCTTGTTTTCCTTGTTTTTACACCAGCGTGTGATTGTTAGCATAGGAGAATTATTCTTTTTATGAGTAGCAATGCCCATCTAGAGGAAAATAAGGAAGAATGGTCTAATGAGAGGTGTCCCTGCCCATGGCAGGAGGATTGGAGCTTGGCAATCTTTAAGGTCCCTTCCAGCCCTAAATATGATTCTTGATTCTATTTTTTATGTAAGCACACTAACGTGAAAGTAACGTGAGAGATAGAGTGGGAAATGGTGAAATTAAGATTTCAGGATCTAGAAATACACTTCTGGAGTACCAATGAGATTCTTGATATTGATTGTAGCTATGGGGGTTAGTTTACACTGGAACCAAGAAGGCCACTTGCATGCTGAAAGCAAGGTCCTGTGCTCCCAGGCCCTCCTGCTAATGGGCTGATCAGTGGGATGTGCTCATAGGCAAGTGGAGTGCCCGCATCCTAAAGCCCATGTACACCTCTCTCAGGCAACTGACAGTAGCCTGAAGATCTGGCATGAAATTAATGCCTTATTAAGCACCTCTACATATTGCAATAATGCACAAAAATGTGTCTTCTCACTTGGAAGACTTGACAAATCCGAGCCTTGAAATTCATTCTCACTTAGCCAATTTCATGTCAAGGTGTCAACTCCAGCCTGATCTTTATCAGCTATAAGACAGCATCACTTCATAAACTTTTCAGAGAACCAATTTCTGTCCAGTTTCAACAGTCTTTTACAGTTGTGTGAGGGAGTTCATCTCATCTCCCATACACTTGCTACTGTGCATATATACGCAACTAGTGGCAAGGTTATGGGATGAAAACTGCTGACCAATTCAGCCAGTCTTTTGGCCATCCCTCCTTGCTCATGGGCAATGGAAGTCCTAGCATGTAGTAGCATACGTAACTGTGGGTGATGCAAATTGCCTCCTGCTCATCCCAAGAATGCACTTCCACCTGCCTCTTTGTGGACCCCTTCTCAAAGGATGGGTACCAGTGGTCCCCATCACAAGGGTTGGAGGATTGCTGTGCAGAGGAGACACGAGAGGGCAGTGCTGGCCCATATGTGGGCACCATCGGGTAAAGGGTGTGAGCCTGATGTGTGGCTGAGGGAAGCCCTCCTATTGAGTCACAAGGTTCAGAAAGGACCCCCTCACCTTCTAAACTCCACCTCAAAGAGGTGCAGCTAGGTCCAGCTTTAGGCCCATATTTCATCAACAGTTTATGTCTAAAGGATTATGTTGGTAGCTACATATCAGTCAATGTTTGCTGCCAGGACTTTCACCGAGAGAGTTCTGCAAAGTTGAAACAGACAAAAACTTTATTAAAGTGAAAGATAGAAAGAGTTTCAGATTGTCATTGATAAACACACTCGCTGTGGTAGCACTAATACATGACTACAATGCAGGCATAATGCTGTCCTGGGTATTCTCACCAAAAAGATGAAATCGTAGTGCTTTTCAAGGTGTCCCTTTCTTGGGGTGGAGGAGGCCCATTGACTGCCTCTTCTGTGTTTTCAATTTCTTCTCTTCTCCTCAAGGGTAACTTCCTCAATACCCTTCATACCCCACCCTTAGCTGTCCCCTCCCTGGGGTGATGATTTATATGATTTGGGTGGAGAATCAAGAACTATAGCCATATATATTTAGTATGGACTTCTTTTAGTTCATTACCATATTTAGAGATATCAAATTTAATATTCGTTTCAGATAACGAAGCAAAAATTCTCAGTCTGGGAATCGTGCCCTTCAAGATGATGTGTAGAAACTATATATTTTTTTGTTCCACAGTCTCTACCCAAAACAGGCCCATCTTGCTGCTGTAAGACTAACCTCCTTTGGCTGTGCCTCACACCAGCCTTGGAGACCTCCATCCACAATGCTTGTATAAGAGGTAAGCAAATACCAGTGGTGCTTATGTGCAGCTGTCACAGGCACTCACAATGGACAGCAGTGAGTGGCAGATGCTGGTGGACACCTCAGTTCTCCCTATAATGGGAACACTTGCTGCTCTTCCCTGACAGTGCAGTGAAGAAATACACTGCTCCACAGAGCAGCACAGTAATTCCCTTGTAGACCTAAAAGCTCCTCCTGCAAGGGGTATGCTGTCACAGTCTGACTCGAACAGAAAAGTTCTCATCTTAGGGGTGGTTAAGAGATAAAGAAAGAAAAAAGTGGGAGCACAGAATTTATTTTTGCAGTGTGGGGGGTGTTAGCAGATGTTTTCCCTCTGAACCACCCTGCAACCTCTGCTCTTCTTCATGGTATCTACACATAATCCAAAAGAGAAGAACATTTGCCAAAATATATTCAGGATAGTCCAGTCTAATGCTGACTACAAAAAGTCACAGGTTTATCTTGCAGCACTGTCTGACTGAGTAATAAAAAGGCTGAGAAAATTTAATTTCTGCTAATATGAAGTAATGGACAGGTGGAAAAATAACCTTAACTTTAAACATTCAGTGACGGCTCTAAATAAGCTTTGTATTACTGTACTTCATGTATTCTGAATAGTAGAACTGGAAGAGGTAGAGAGAAGGTGACAAAGATGATCAAAGGCATAAAACACCCTCTAGAATATGAAAAGAAAAAGGTTATGGTACATATAACAAAGATCTATGGAATCGGGAATAGTGTGAAGAAAGTGAGGAGGAGAAATAATTCACATTTTCACAGTACAATACCTGTAAGACACCCAAGGAAATCATCAGACAGGAAATGTAAAGGGGGGGAGGATATTTTTTTTGTGGGATGGGGAGGTTGGGTTGGTTGGTTTTCTATTCTGCACAGCAAACTGTGAAGCTCTGCCACAGTATTTTTCAGCAGTCAAAAATTACACATGCATTCAAAGAAGATTTTAGGTATTCAATAGAAGTCCAGAGATCCAGCAACTATTAAACACAGCAGGCCATCTGCGGTCACCAGCTCAACAGTCCCTAACCTACTGACTGCTGGAAAGTCGAGAATTGTCCCAAGGGATCAGGATGCCCTTTTCTTACACTCTTAGGCTATTATTACACTCTTCTGGACATCTGCTGTATGTACCGTGGGAAACAATGTCCTGATAAACATTTCTCTTGATCCAGCATCTTACACCTCTATGCTATGGAGAGGTGAAAAAAGTCTGACTAGAGTACACTAATTTAGCCTGGAACCTGCTGTTTCACTTCTCACAGAAATCATCTGGGCCCACAAAAATCCAATGACCAATTGCAAATATAATTTGCATAAATGATCATGGTCATTTGCATACAGTTGCTTCCTTTGCCTGCTTCCCTCAGGGACTGACAATCTGTTCCCACTGCAGTAAGTTTGGGATTGGCTTACACCTCAGCACTCTGAATTATATAATTTAACTTCCCTCTTATTTATTTCTTACATTATATCATACTCCTTTTGAGGTCGAGCTGAGTATCCACTTTACCATAGTTCCACTTTGACTGATGTCTCTCCACTCTTTCCAAGAAAATACACTATTATTTTATATATCTTTCTGATATATATTAAAGCTTGCCTTCACTCAAAACTGTAAAATACTTACAATGTTCAAAACTGCTGTCTATAAGGCAAACATGCTCTTGTTTAACCCCTTCATTTTTTTTTAATATCAAAATTACTTTTTTTTTTAAATACTTGCAGACACTTCAGGTCATTGAAACCACCTTCCTCCCTCAAAAATAAAACTTCTTAATTCAAAAGGAACAAATGTTGATTTTTTTATTTCATTTTCTTTTACTGAGGAAATGGGAAAAAATGGGATTGTTTTAGCCCTTTTTTCAGCTTTTCAGTAAACCACCAAGTGAAACAAAACAAAGAATTTTTTCATAGGTCCCTAAAAAGATTATTACTAACAAACAGAGCGTTATTACTTTGTTCTTCAGAGTCCATGGATGACTGAGGAGGATCAGAGGACAGATCTATCTTTTTTCCATCAAGATGTGACTAAACTCTACGACTGCTTCTGTCTTCTGCTCAGCATGATTTCATATGTGCAAAACCAAGATTATAGAAGCTGTCCCAAAAAATCTAATAAAATGTGAATTTCAGACTGAAGGATACAAGATTAGCCAGGGCATCCTATGCTTTCTTGTTGCACAGCACTATCAAGAAGTCTTCACTGGGAACAGGGAAACCAACACCCAATTGAAGATTAAAAGCTCCTGTCATAGAAGACTGCTTTGGATCACTGCAGCTATTTTCTGGTCATCAAATACCCATCATAGAGGAGATAAAGTAATTTAAAGGGGTGAGTACAATTACAGGACACTTCCACCATAGAAACAGAATTTTTTTTGTTTCTTACCTGATGTGAGAAGATTGTGTAGTTCATGTGACTTTTAAAGACACTTAAAACTTGTCTGAGGGTTGTTATTCAGGCCTGTACTTGAGGGATGGACTTTTACTAAATGATTATTTCTGTGTTCTGATTCATTCTCTCCCAGTGATACCAGATGTGTTGCAGCTGGGTGGGCTGATTTTTCATTGTTTCAGAGCAGATGCTAGTGTCCACAGTGAGACATCCCTCCATGAAAAAGCACCTCGTGCAGCAAGTGCCCAAAACAGATAATCGAGCATCAGCACCGAAACGTGTACTGGGGTCCCTGGTAAAACCCGTGCAAGAGCAAAGTCACATGCAAGAACTGAGTGAGGCGAGATCCACTTCGCAGCACAAGCAAGGCATGTAGTCACTGGTCACATAAGTCTATGCAATTTTAGGGAGCAAATCCGATTTGGCTAATAGCCAGCTGTATATTTTAACCACCAGGCAACCCCTTCTCTCCCTTTAGAGGGTACAGTCATCACCTCTGCAAAGCTAGACTGTCACTAGAGGCACTAAAAAGAGACCAGCTGAGCTTCCCTTCTGTTTCCTCAAGATGTGTGATGCTGTGAAAATACTACAGGCAATGTGAGTTGGTGCACGAAGGAAGCTAACAGCGCCATGAATTAAAACACGGCATTCGGTTTAGCTCTTGTGCTAGAAGCCATCGCATAAAGAGGAAACCCACAATGATAAATGGACTCCCTCTGTGTAAATTACTGCGGCAAAGGGAGAGAATATTAAAATGTGGTAGCTGTTTGGGGTAGCTTGGTCAAAATGGGACAATGTCTGGTCAGGTACAGCATCAGGCACATGAACCACAGTCTCATTTTCAGCTCATCTCCAATCTGCGCGGCAGATCTTTCTACGGGGTGTTATTAGTTCATGATAATCACACTCTCTGCAGTTCCTTTACTGCTATTATAAAAATGCTTTTATGTTGGGTAGATGTGTTATTTATTACGTGCTAGGAGGAAATGAAGTTGGTAGTTCTGAATGTTGAACAGCAGTTGGAGCTGAGCTGCACAGTTCCAGGTCCCAAGAACTCTGTCTCCTGTTTCATAATAATAATAGTGATTTATCCCCTGTGCTATTAAGCTGTGCGAATGACTCCATGCAGATCTTGGGGCCAGTATTTTATGTCTGTCATCTAAGTTGAAGTTGTAATAGCAAGCGCTGACTCTTTTCTTTTCTTTCTTTTCTCTTTTCTTTTTTCTTTTCTTTTCTTTTCTTTTCTTTTCTTTTCTTTTCTTTTCTTTTCTTTTCTTTTCTTTTCTTTTCTTTTCTTTTCTTTTCTTTTCTTTTCTTTTCTTTTCTTTTCTTTTCTTTTCTTTTCTTTTCTTTTCTTTTTTCTTTTCTTTTCTTTTCTTTTCTTTTCTTTTCTTTTCTTTTCTTTTTTCTTTTCTTTTCTTTTTTTCTTTTCTTTTCTTTTTCTTTTCTTTTCTTTTCTTTTCTTTTCTTTTCTTTTCTTTTCTTTTCTTTTCTTTTCTTTTCTTTTCTTTTCTTTTCTTTTCTTTTCTTTTCTTTTCTTTTCTTTTCTTTTCTTTTCTTTTCTTTTCTTTTCTTTTCTTCTTTTTTCTTTTCTTTTTTCCTTTCTTTCTTTCTTTCTTTCTTTCTTTCTTTCTTTCTTTCTTTCTTTCTTTCTTTCTTTCTTTCTTTTTCTTTCTTTCTTTCTTTCTTTCTTTCTTTCTTTCTTTCTTTCTTTCTTTCTTTCTTTTTCTTTCTTTCTTTCTCTTTCTCTCTTTCTCTCTCTCTTTCTCTCTTTCTCTCTTTCTCTCCTGCCTTTTTGCCTTCCTGATTTCCATCTTTCTTTCTTGCTGTCCTTCTTTCTTGCTTGATTTTTTCTTTCTTGCCTGGTTTCCTTCTTCCATCTTTCTTTCCCTCCTTCCTTTTTTCTTTCCTTCTTTCCTTCTTTCCTCTTCTTTCTTTTCTTTCTTTTTCTTTCATTGACAAAGTTCTATTGTCATTATCATCATCATTATCACCCTGGCATGTTCCTTTTGTAATAACACATCTCTGGTATTTATTTTTGAACTATCTATAGATAATTTGTAAGGATAGTATAAGAATGTTAATAGGTAGGCTAACAATCAGTTACACCTTTGTCCCAGAGTCTAACTGATTACTCTTAGCTATGATGGTGACTAGATCTGGTTGGTGTTTTCTGCATCAGGTTTTTTTTTTCTTTTTGAGCCCCCCCTCCAAAAAATGTGTTATTGATTAATATTATAAATGCCTGTTTATTTTGCAGGTTGTGTTTTCTCTTCTTAAACTGTCAATATAATACTGGGCAGGCCACTTTTTATGTATTTTCCAATGGTTTAAAACATAATTTGACTTTTATACATTTCTAAATCTAAAAGATACCACCCCAATCCCCAAAAAATCAAAATAAAGTCCATATTTTTTGTCAAAAGTTTGTTTTGTGATTACATCTGAGTATCAAGTACATTAGATGGGTTTCAGCCCATCTTAACTTCAGAGCAGATTAAAGGTCTAAATGAATGTGTATCTGTGGACATAAATGAGTTCCTGTTTCAGTAAGCAGAGGTCTGGTGTTCCATTCAGTTTCCCTGACTCCATGAGAAGGAGCCCATGGAGATGTCTGGAGATGTAAGAGGTATGGTTTCGTCTTTTGTAAAGATTGTTTTCTCCATAGCAGAGGAATACAGATTACTTCATTCTTTCAATGTATATGCCACCAACCATGCAATGAAATTCCTTAAATTATGATAAAATTGCTCATTTCCTGAAGTGAACACAACAAACTAACAGACACAGTAATTTTTAGTAGATTTGGATTCAATTCAATTTTCCAGATGTTCGCCTGTAATCAGCTTAGGAACTCAAATCTCAGAACGGTGCTATTCACACAACAGCTGCTGCAAATTTTTCTTTTGAATCACACCAATCTAAGAGTGGATTTGTTTACAGGCAGGCTCAGTGTTACATGAGGAACTGAATGATTACATAAAAAAAAAAATCTCAAAAATGCTCTTCTGACCATTTACGCAGTTTTGCTTTTATTATATTATAGCTCCATTTTTAAGTAATTTTTCTCATGAATTAGTAAATTTAGTTTTCTTCACCAGTTAGTGCTTTGCTATTGAATTTAGATTTAAAATACATTTTTTTTCAGCCAGCTTTCCAATTGGAATGTATTGGAAGGAAACAGCAGAGTAGGCATTGAAACTGTACTTGGAGTCCATTGTCATATGTATTTGCATAAGCTATCCTGCTTCTAAAAGTATAATTAAAAGACTCAATCTAGTAAGGGATAATACATCTTATAGGCTGACCCTGTGTAATTCCGACCTTAAATCATCACCCTATTATCACCTTATCACCTATACAGAACTCAGTATCATTTATCTGACTTTATAGAAAAAAAAAAAAAAAAAGAAAAAACCCAAAAAAAGGATCCACAAAACAAAACAGAAAAACATCTAGCTACTCCCTTGGTGATTTATTCCACTGGATAGCTATTCTGTGTTCAACCTTGTATTTGACTTCTAGTGTGTTGTAAATTCAGGTTTTTTCTTATGCCTGGATCTGTTTGACTGACGTGGCCATCTAACCTTCCCTAGCTCATCCACATAGATAGAGAATAAAATAATTTATGGATGTTTATTATGGGTAAAATTTATGTTTAATTTTTGCTGCCTAAAAGTTATTAATCTTACATCTGTCTGTAGTCAATAGAGAGGAAAGGTGACTTGATCTCATATTTAAATATATCCACTGATTCTTTTGGAGTCACCTGCATCTGCCCCCTTGGACCCATGTCTAAAATCTCAGCTTCAACTATCTTCAGACAACTACATCTGGATCAAGTTAATTCCCACTTGAGTTTGTATGACTCAGACTTGCATCTTCTAACTCTTAAATTCCTGCCCCAGCTCTGAATGTCCCTCCCCAAACCTAGGCTTTTGTGTATGGGGAGAGCTAGACACTTGAAAGTAGTCAGCAGGAAGCAAGTGATGAGCAAGTATCATGCATGGAAATATGGAGATAAGTGTTGCTTACAAATTAACATGTATGATACCAACCTCCCAATTACAGACATCTCTCTACTGAGGATTTAAAAATGAAAGTCTAGCTAAATGTCTAGCTAAATGATTGTAAGCTATTTTGCAAAGCAGAAAAATGTTAAAGTTTTGGATATAAAAGGAAAATGTCATATAGACCCTGTTAATGGAGTAATCCAAGTAATAGCTCAAATCCACTAAATGGTAGGTACAAAATCTTTGTACTGGGTAATGAAGATGTTTTAGTGTCAAGCATTCTTATGAGACATTAATGAATTTAGGGCACATTTTTCAAGTTGCCTGCAAAGCTGGTGTTTGACAACATTGTGTATCTGGTGATATTCTAATGCAAGTCATGCCAGTAGATAGGCAAATTGAATGAAGTAGAATGTGAAGTGCAAAACAAGAGGGCTTATTGGAAAGAGGTATATAGAGAGAACAACTCAAGCTACCTAAGTTATACAGTATCTTTAATTCATCTTGCTAGTAAGCCAAAGTTGTAGGAAATATGTAGGGAATTTTCAGATTGTGGAAGTCCTTACTATTTGTTCTGTTACAAGGCTGTGCAATGTGGTAACAAAAAAAAAAAAAAGGTTAAATTTATATTGTGTGGGTTTTCTTGTGTCAGTGTTGAGTTTTACCTCTTTCCAAATTTTCATGTGACTGTTTGGAAAGGTGAATCTCATTAAAGAGGAGGTATCTAATCAACCCATTCTTTTCATGCATTTCAAGGCACTGAGCACTGTGTTTTCCTAATATATAAACGTAATAACCTCTCTTTGGAGAGGTTAATAGGGCTTGGGTTTTGTTTGTTTCCAGGATATTTTTCCAGTTTGACAAGTTGTGCTACAAAAAGTCTCACCTGTTGCCCACTTCCTTCTGATACATATAATTGTCTTTCCTATATCATTTGGGTTTTTTCTATCCTTTAGACAGCAATTTTTTGTTCTTTGAGATCAGAGATGCAGAAATTTGGTAAAGGACAAAGACCTCCTGTTTCTTTGTATGGATGGTCCTGAACAATCTTCCCACATAGGATTATACATACATACAAACATGTACACACATACATGTCAAAACTAGTAAATGTCCAGAACCAATGTGCAGCAGGTAGTAACATTCCCCCAGTACCCTCACAAAGGGATTGAAAATAGAGAAAAAACACATTGCAATTAAATAAACCTAATTAATTTTCACCTACAGAAGTTTTCACCATTGAGGATTTTGGTTACCATTGTTATTGTTTTAATTTGTAACTCATGCATGTGCATAGAAATAACCAGAGCTGCTTTAAAAAGCACTAGCCTAATTAAATGAGACTAAATTGATGAACGTTATCATATGCACACTGATTGCTGGGTACTGACGTTCTATCTTCCTTTAATGACTTGGTGAGATAAAGGGATTTTAAGCTGAATATGATGTATTTAATTCAGCAGGCAGCAACTGGAGCAATCAAAACTCATCCAAAAGATAAAGAAAATTGTATGGCTTGTGCAATACACATGTTGAACTCACGTCACACTCCCTCCATTCAAGAAAAGTTGTCTGGAGACATCATCAGTGAAATAGCTTTCATTCAGATGTGATATAGATGGCTCACATATCCATTTGTGGTTACTGGTGAAGACTCATTACAGCTGCTAGGATGTGGCTATACCTCACAAGAAGAGAGATTTCTGTCTTCTGCTTTTTTTCCTCCTTTCCCCCTTCTTCTCTTTTCCTCTTCTTTCTTCTTCTTCTCTAAATCCTATTTCTTTGAAAGAGATACTATTCATTTGCACAGAGTTACCATCAGAAACATCTTAGATATCTGATAATTCTCACAGCTAGAGGTAAAAAAATAGAAATAAATCATAATGGTGTTCCAGAAAAGGAATTCCTTTTGATAGGAGTGGCTTTCATGAGAATTCAGAGCAGACGGGAGACATGTGTAATATATTTCTCACTATTAATAACTGATTCTTCTGCTTACACATAACAAAAGAGATTTTAATCACTGTGGTAATCTCTTGTCTTTGAAATTAACATCTCGTATTAATCTTTGGACAAAATTGAAGCAAATGAAGGTAAAATCTAGAATATAAAAGTGCCATCAGAATTCTTATTGAAAACACTAAGAAACCTTATTGAAACCATCACATTAATGTTTCCAGTTGTTTATTTCCTTTTACAGAAGCTCCTTATTTTATGTCTTGAATAGTATTTCCCTAAATAAAATTGCACCATGCAAAGTGCCATTATGATTTCCAACATTCATTTCCAGAGGGGCTCCTGCTAGTCCGTAGCTATAACTATGATGAAAAGGGGCTGTGGACAGCCCATTGCAATAATGCCATCTCCTCATCTATCAACCCAGCAGATTATGTGAGTAGCATCTCCTTAGAATAGAAACTTGGAGAGATAATAATCAATGAGATCTGGCATGCTGAGTGCCCACATGAATCCATTGCTGTAAAAGATGCCAATCTGTTACTGCTATACAGCATCTATGGAATTGTAGTCAGCAGGGCTGAGACCAGGAACAAAGGCATTATGGATCGACTGATATTTTTTATGACCTTCTCTGGTTTTAGAGTGATGCATGCCATTATAGTGTAAGTTTTGGGATTTTCTGCTACTTTTATGCTGAGATTTCATAATGCAGCAGCTATAGGGACAAAATCAGATCCAGAAGCATCCATGTCCTTTCCACATTGCTTTTTTCACCCTTGATTCAAGCCAGCTATTGACAGTATGTGTGTGAGATGGATTGGGAAACTGAGTTTTCCCCATTTGGTTCTGAAGAAGAAATTTTTCTGCCATGTCATTGTTGTTTGTAGTACTGAGGTCTTTTAACCCAGACCAGTTTCTTTCCAAAAAAAGTGAGTGTAGGAATAAGCAATCAAATGCAAAAAGGAGCAGCTGTAACTCCTTAGCCTGATATTCCCTCCAGACATCTCTGTTCAAAACCCTACAGAATGCAGAATTTGGTCTGGTTTTAATCACCCTAAGATCCCACTTGTTCTTTGTGCACTCCTGTCACTCTTCAGTGACTCTGGAAGAGACCAAGGACAACTAGAAACTTAATTTAGCAATGCCTGTTGGGGGTCTTAATGAGGTGACATGAGATGAGATGTATCTGGCCTTTAAACACCAATACCAGAGATACCAAGTCTTCTCCACCTACCCAAATTCTGGAACCAGGATCACAGTGAGTTGGACAGAGTTAGACTAATTAGGAGTATAATGAAGATAACAACATTCACACATTGGAAGGTTATAGGCTCTTTAGCTGACTATTTTGTTCCCATAGAGAAGACAGTTAAGTGTGTAGTAAGTAGCTTATAATTAGTAACATATTACAAGCATGAGCTCAGGTCTTTGGCCATCTGTGGTAGGTTTGTTGTTAAAGGTAAGCCTTATATTTTGTCCTGATGTTCCTGAAAACCTATATACCTCTTCAATTATCTAAACAAACCAAGTGCAAGAGGTTATAAATTTGCACCCATGAGTGCTAAGTTCTGTGTAATAAACATTCTCTTACACATTAACTGCACTGTTGGCCTTTTCTATATTCTAAAAGCATGACATACCTTTCAGCACATGAAATAATACTAGAAGCAAGTTAGGTGATGAAACACTAGATTCAGTCCTATCCCAACCCTTAGCTTGAATGTGTCTCAATGTAACACAACATTCTAAATGGACTGATTCAGCCCTCTGTCCCAACAAGAACTACAGTATAGACCCCACAGTGCCGCCCACCACTGTTGAGGGCTGTAGTTGTTTGTATTAGCTTGGCATGTACTGTCCTCAGAGATACAAGTATGACCTGCAGTGTTTTTCTGTAAACCAGTTTTGGGACCAATAGTTCATTCACTGGCCCACACTGCCTTCATAAGGAGCAAAATATTAGAAGGAAGTTCAGCCCCAGCTTCACAGACTAATATTAGACAAGAATATTTAAAACGCCTAGGAAAGGCTTTTGTCCATAGTCTGAGGTCGAGTTTTGAAATCTTTGCAAACTCTCTCCAGGGAGGCTATGTAGAAAGCGCCATCCTTTCAGCTCACCCTTGAATGCACTTTGAACAAGCAGCTGCTTTTACTGTAAGCAGGTTATTAATGGTCTCTTTTCAAAAGCAGAGATAGTACCCTGTAAAATGTTCTATTGATTTTTTTCCCTTTCCCTGTCCCTGTTTCAATCATGCTCGTTTGAATGGCTTTCATTTTTAACAACAACAAGAGATTCTTCGAAGAAAACTGGTGTCTAGGTGCAGCCTTAAATAAAATCACTGCTCAATTTAAGCTCTGAGAAATATTATTGATATTTTAATAGAAGATTGGAGAACCAATTGTTGGCTCAATAATAGCTACAAGGAGTTTTTACATAAGAATCATGCAGAAGGATCATTTTATATCTCCTACTGTACATGTTAAACAGAAAAGAGCAGCCTGAATCTTGACTCACTCGATTGTTACATGTCAAGGATCTCAGGAACATGGAAATACTTCATTCTAATTTTCTAAAGTAGAAATGTGCACTGAGATAACCTGTGCAGAGTTCAGAATACAGAACTGCAAATAATATTTTATGATCTATTATACAATATGAAACAATATTCATGCAGAAGGATCAGCACATAAGAAATTGTGCACATGAGGAAATAGGATTTCTCTTCTGACATTGGTTAGGATTGCCATTAGAATCATAGAATCATGGAATCATTCATGTTTGAAAGGACCTCTAAGGTCATTGTCCTGGTTTCAGCTATGATGGAGTTAATTATTTTTAGCAGTGGATGGAATGCCATGTTTGGGTGTTAGGATGAGAACAGTGCTGATAGCACCCTGATGTTTCTAGTTGTTGCCGGGCAATCAAGGACCTTTCTCAGCTCTGCATACTTCCTTACTAGTGAGAAAGGAGGGGACGTAGCCAGGACAGGTGACCCGAACTGGCCAAAGAGAATATTCCATGCCAGTTACGTCATGCTCAGTATAAAGGGGGACTGGGGGGAAGAGGAGGAGACAACGCCAGGACGGGCGGTTTTTTGGGTACGGGGATGGGCTCTAAGCTGTGCGGCCTGGGTTCTGTGGTTTGGTGAGAAACTGCATTGTGTATCACCAGTTTCATCTATTTTGTACTTTAAACTTCTGTTATTGTTATATCTAGTTTTCGGTTATTGTTTAGTAAACTATCCTTATCCCAACCTGCGTGGTTCTGGTTTCTAGGTTGTGGTTTCTTTTCCTCCTTTCTTCCTTCCCTTTTCCCCCTCTCCCCCAACTTTCTCTCCCCCTTCCTTTTAAAAGTACAAGCGACTGTGTGGGGTGCGGCCCTCGGCCGGGGCAAAACCACGACAGTCATTAAGTCGGTATGGTAACCCGGCACTGTTAATCCACGACTAAACCATGTCCCTGAGCACCACTTTACACGTCTTTTAAATACCTCGAGGGATGGTCACTCCACCACTTCCCTGGGCAGCCTGTGCCACTGATTGAATACTCTTTCAATGAAGAAATTTCTCCCAATATTTAATCTAAACCTCCCCTGACACAACCTGAGGCTATTTCTTCTTGTCCTCTTGATTGTTACTTGGGAGACTGGCCCCCATCTGGCGCCACCCTCCTTTCAGGTAGTTGTAGAGAGCAATCAGGTCGTCTTTTAGCCGCCTGTTCTTCAGGTTAAACATGCACAGGTCCCTCAGCTGCTCCTCATCAGACTTGTGCTCTAGACCCTTTACCACTATGTTGCTCTTCTCTCAGGAAACACTCCAGCACCTCAATGTCTTTCTTGTAGTGAAGGGCCCAAACCTGAACACAGCACTCAAGGTGTGACCTTACCAGTGCCGAGTACAGGCAATGATTATTGCCTCACCATTTATGATACAAGTTACTGTTCCCACCTGGGCACACTGCTGGGTCATACTCGGTTGTCAATCAACACCCCCAGGTATTTTTCCCATGAACACTTCTCATCCACTCTTCCCCAAGCCTGTAGCATTGCCTAGGATTGCTGTGACCCAGGTGCAGAATCCAGCATTAAGCCTTGTTGAACCTCATACAGCTGGCCTTGGACCATTGATCCAGCATGTCCAGATTCTTACTGAAGAGCCTTCCTGCCCTCAAGTAGATCAATACTCGTGCCCAACTTCTTGTTTTCAGCAAATGTACTGAGGATGCACTCAATCCCCTTGTCCAGATTATTGATAAGATATTGCAGAGAAGTGTCCCCAGTAGGGAGCCCCAGGATACACCATTTGTGACCTGCTACCAACTGGATTAAACTCCATTCACCACAACACTTTGGCTCCAGCCATCCTCTGGCTTTTTACCCAATGAAGAGCATGTCAACCTAAACCATGACCACCCAGTTTCTCCAGGAAAATTTTGTGGGTAAAAGCTTATATCTTACATCTAAACTAAATCTACCCTCTTTCAGCTTAAGGATATTGCCTCTTGTCCTGTCCCACTCTACCATTGTAAATAGCTCCTCTTCATCTGTAGCACCTTTAGGTACTGGAAAGCTGCTATAATATCTCCCTGGAGCCTTCGCTTTTCCAGGCTGAATAAGCCCATCTCTAAGCCTTTCTCTATAGCAGAGGTGCTCCAGTCTTCTGTTCATCTTTCTGGCCTCCTCCGGGCTCTCTCCAACAGCACCATGTCTTTCTTGTACCGCAGATTCCACAGCTGAATTCAGTTCTCCAGATGGGGTTTCACAGAACTGAGTAAAGGGGCAGAAACCCTTCCATCGACCAGCTGGTCATACTTCTTTTGATGCAATAGAAACATTTTTAATTGTCTTTTATGGCAGTAGCTAGATAAATTCTAGTTGGGTATTTTGCTCTTCTAATTTTCTTCTTCATAATCTCACAAGATGCTTTTAGTCCTCCTTAGTTGCCTGCCCTTTCTTCCAAAGGCCATGAACTCTCCTTTTTTTACCTGTGTTCAAGCCAAAGCTCTCTGTTCAGACAGGCTGGTCTTCTTTCCCCTTCGCCTGTCTTTCAGTGCATGGTGATATCCTGCTCCCGCATCTTTAAGATTTCTTTCTTGAAAAATGTCCATCCTTCTTGGATTCCTCTGCTCCTCAGGACTGCCTCCTAGGGACTTTGCCAACCGGGTCTCCTAAACAGGCCAAAGTCTTCCCTTTGGAAGTCCAAGCTGGAAACTTTGCTAATCCATCTCCTTCTCCAAGAATTGCATTAATTACTTATATCACATACAGTCAAAAATACATTCTCGAAATAGTTTTGCTTGTGATTTTGGTTTGCAAACCTCCAAACTAAGGATCCAAATGACACAGTAACCACAGTGAATTTTCATATGTGCTACTTTAACACCTAGAGAGAGCTTGGTGATGTTAACTGCCATTAGTGAGTCTCAGAGGAACAGATATTTTATAAGTCTGAGCTCCAGGGTCTATGAGACAGTGTGAGAGACTCTGCAGTAAGGCAAGGGGCATGGACATGGGTAGAAAAGCAAAGCAAGGCAAGGTGGTTTTCACAGAATCACAGAATCACAGAATTGTAGGGGTTGGAAGGGACCTCGAGAGATCATCGGGTCCAACCCCCCTGCCAAAGCAGCTCCCTAGCTCATATTGCACAGATAGGCGTCCAGATGAGTCTGGAATATTTCCAGAGAAGGAGACTCCACCACCTCCCTGGGCAGCCTGTCCCAGGGCTCTGTCACCCTCACTGTGTAAAAGTTCTTCCGCATGTTGGTGCGGAACTTCCTATGCTCCAATTTGCAGCCATTGCCCCTTGTCCTATCTCCACAGACTACTGAAAAGGGGTTGGCCAATTCCCCCTGCATCCCATACTTAAGATATTTATAAACATTAATTAGGTCCCCCCTCAGTCTTCTTTTCTCCAGGCTGAACAGCCCCAGCTCACTCAGCCTTTCCTCATACGGGAGATGTTCCATGCACTCAATCATCTTCGTAGCCTCCTCTGGGCTCTGTCCAGGAGATCCCTGTCCTTTTTATACCAGGGAGCCCAGAACTGGACACAATACTCCAGGTGGGGCCTGACCAGGGCAGAGTAGAGGGGGAGGATCACCTCCTTAGACCTGCTGGCCACACTCTTCCTGATGCATCCCAGGATCCCATTGGCCCTCTTAGCCACCAGGGCACACTGCTGGCTCATGGCCAACCTGTCATCAACCAGGACCCCTAGGTCCTTCTCCACAGAGCTCTTCTCCAGCAGGTCATCCCCCAGCCTGTACTGATGCAGACGGTTATTCCTCCCCAGGTGCAAGACTTTACACTTGCTTTTATTAAACCTCCTCTGGTTTCTCCCTGCCCAGCTTTCCAACCTGTCCAGGTCTCGCTGGATGGCAGCGCAGTGTTCCTGCGTGTCAGCCACCCCTCCCAGCTTTGTATCATCAGCGTACTTGCTGAGGGTGGATGCTATTCCCTCATCAAGGTCGTTGATGAAGATATTAAACAGGACTGGACCCAACACCGAGCCCTGGGGAACACTAGTCACAGGCCTCCATTCAGATTTTGTTCCACTGATCACGACCCTCTGAGCCCGGTCCGACAGCCAGTTCTCAACCCACCTCACTGTCCACTCATCTATCCAAGGATCTCAGCTTTTCTATCAGGATGTCATAGGAGACAGTGTCAGAAGCCTTGCTGAAGTCAAGGTAGGTGACATCCACTGCTCTCCCTCCATCCACCCAGCCGGTGATGAGATCATAGAAGGCTATGAGATTGGTTGAGCACGATCTCCCCTTGGTGAATCCATGCTGACTACTCCTCATGACCTTCTTCTCTTCCAGTTGCTTGGTGATGGCATCCAGAACAAGCTGTTCCATAACCTTTCCAGGGACAGAAGTGAGGCTGACTGGCCTATAATTGTTAGGGTCCTCCTTCTTGCCCTTTTTGAAGACTGGAGTGATATTGGCTATCCTCCAATCCTCAGGTACTTCTCCTGTTCTCCAAGAGCTGTCGAAGATGATAGCAAGCGGTTCCGCAATCACTTCCGCCAGCTTCCTCAGCACACGTGGATGTATACCATCCAGGCCCATGGATTTGTTTGCATTAATCCCTTTGAGCCGCTCCTGGACCACCCCTACCTCAACTAGAGGGAAGCTCTTCATTCCCCAAACACTCCTACTTTCATCCAGGATCTGAGGGTCCCGAGGGGCCTTTGGAGTGAAGACTGAGGCAAAGAAGGCATTCAGTATTTCCACCTTCTCATCATCACCCGATACCAGGACACCCGCCTCATTCATCAAGGGACCTACATTATCCTGATCATCCTCTTAGTATTCACGTATCTGAAAAAACTCTTTTTATTATCCTTTATATCCCTTGCCAGTTTCATCTCCAAGCGGGCTTTAGCCTTTCTAGTCGCGTCCCTACAGACCCTGACAACATCCCTATAATCCTCCCAGGTGCACAGACCCAGTTTCCATAGTTCATAAACCCTCTGCTTCCTTTTGAGTTTACACATTATCTCCCTGGTCATCCACACAGGTCTTCTGCCTCTCTTTCCCGATTTCTTACTCAAAGGGATACACCTATCCTGTGCTTGGAAGAAGTGCTGTTTAAATGCTAGCCAGCTCTCACAGGCTCCCTTGCCTTCTAACAGAGTAGCCCACAGGATAGCTCCTAAAAGGTTGCAGAAGAGATCAAAGTTAGCTCTTCCAAAATTCAGGGTAGCTATCCTGCTTTTTGGCTTGCTTCTTCCACTCAGGATCTTGAACTGGATCATTTCATGGTCGCTTTGTCGTAAGCTGCCCCCGACCTTCACCTCCCTGATAAGCCCGTCCTTGTTAGTAAGAACAAGGTCCAGCACCCGCCCTCCCCTTGTAGGTTCCTGCACCATCTGTAGCAGGAAATTGTCCTCAACATACTGCAGAAATTGTCTGGACTGCATACGACTGGCCGTATTGCTTGCCCAGCAAATATCTGGGTAGTTGAAGTCCCCCATAAGGACCAGGGCCTGGGATCTCGAGGCTACTTCTAGCTGCTCATAGAAAGAACTATCAACCCGCTCCTCTTGATCAGGGGGCCTATAGCACACACCCACAACAGTGTCACTCATACTAGCGTGACCCTTGATTCTTACCCACAAGCACTCGACTGATGGGTCATCTTTCCCCAGGTGGAGCTCAATACATTCAAGCTGCTCTCTCACATAAAGAGCAACTCGTCCACCTCGCCTCCCTAGCCTGTCCTTCCTGACAGCGTGCCAGTCATCCAGGCTGTCCCACCACGTCTCTGTGATCGCAATGAGATCGTGGCCCTGCGACCGCACAAAGATCTCTAATTCTTCCTGCTTGTTTCCCATGCTGCGTGTATTTGTATAAAGGCATTTTAGTGGGGCAGCAGGTGCAGGTATCCTCAGCAGATCACAGCAAGATTTCCGACAGGGGATGGGCAATAGTGGCTCCACTGAGGAGTCCTCAGGGCAATCCCCAGAATTTTCCCCACTATCACATGGAACAACATCCCCAAGTCCGTCACTGTGCTGCTGGCATTTACCTTCTTCCACCGCCAACTCACGTTGTGTCTCCCAAAGCCCATGCCTAACCCCAAGAGCCATCATAATATTCCCCTCCCCCCTTCCTAACTAGTTTAAAGCATGTTTTGCATTTATGGAAAGAATATTATAAATGCATTTCACTTCTAATCCCAAAATCTGTATGAAAGAAGATACATATTTTCTTGACATTTTAAGGAAAGTTCTGAATTCCAAGGATTCATTATTTTTTAATGGTGGCAACTGAAAAATAACTTTTTCCTTAAAATAAGCTGAATAAATTTTAAAAGACAGCGAGTAAATAAAATTACTACCAAACATACTAGAAGCTGTAAAATATAATCCAGAAGCACAACTTCTACTTCTGGAGCTAGAAGGAAAATCATATTCTGCATAAAATTTACTGAGCATTTCTTATAATACTCACCTGATAAATTCTTTGGTTCCATAACATCAGTTGTTTTGCACTGGACACTGGAAATAAAACTTCTTAGTTGGAAGCCAAGATACAAACTTAAGTACAGATTACTCTTTAAAATACTGGCCTGACTTTCCAACCTTTTTTCAGCCAAGAATATTGATTTCTCCTTTCATGTCTAGGAGAAGTATCAACCAACTGAACAAAACCCCAACCCTTCCACTAAGTGCAATATTTACCCTTTCAACCCTTTTGCCATAAAGGCTTAGATACTTATCCGATGGTGGCATGCAGGCTGTGGTTACCTGTGTGAGCTTTGACAGGAGAGCTATTACATTTTTACTTCAACACTATGTCCTACGTAAAAGTTGGCAATAAGAGAAATTACTCTAGAGTGTACAACTACCACATCGTTTCTTCCTTCACATGATGATATTTTTAATATGTCACCAATGCTTAGGTGAGGGCATCTCACTGAAACAAACAAACAAATAAAACTCCACAAAAAAAAGAAGAAAACAGAGGAAGGGAAAAGAAGATGGGTTGGAGGAAAATGAAACAAGCTCAGACACCTTCTGGTCACAATAAGTATTTCAGATGTTCATCTCAGAGGTCAGTATATGATAAATTTATTCAGACACAATATGTAAAACAGGGATACTGTCGCAAGGTAGCCTAGTGCAGGTATGAAAATTCAGCTCCTTAGCAACATTCACTGTTCAGAGCCCCTTTCCTTTTGTTGCATTAAGCAGGTAAAAGAATTTGGCAGAGAATAAACCTCTTTGCATTCCAGCCTGTCCTCTGATATCAGAGCGGCTGGAGGTGGCCAGGAGCCTGAGTCTCCTCTGTAAATTCTCCACTGTAAATCCGATTGTGTTCAGTACTGAACTACCACAGTTGAGGATTCACAAACAGTGCAAAGCACCACCCAGTCTAGCCAGACTCAATGAACTAGCACAGCCAGACTAGGGTGGTTTGGTCACATTCAGTTAAGAACTTATTGCAACTACATTAATGAATGGTGGTGTTTATTTGGATTGTCGAGTACAGATTCTTTGGATTGCCAGTGACAATCCACTGTCTACAAAAGCAGGTGCAACTCACATAGTAACCTAAGGCAACATAAAGTAACACACAAAGCAACATAAAACTGTTTGATCGATATAGTAGCATAAATATTTCTCTGTAGAGATTTCTGTGTGTCTTAGGATAGCTAAATGTTCAAATCTCACCCAAGGTGTCGCTGTGGGGGAAGAAGAGAGCCTCAGTCTGTCAATTGGTCCCTGAGGTCAGCAAAGGTTTGTGGTGGTATCCTCTTGACTTGTTGCGATGGTATCTTCCCTAACGTGTTTCTGATATTGGGCTACTTTTACACTATTTTTAATTATCAGGTTGAGCTCAGGTGACTCTAGTCATGCATTTCTTTGTTGTCACTCTGTAAATTTTGCTCACTTTATGTTTAAAGGTACAGGCTAACAGAAATTCAGAGCTCATGCTCAGTGAGATATGGTCACACCTTGAACTTGGGTAGCTTTTGGGATGGAGAGGTGGTTTAGTATTATAATTATATTATACTGAGAAAAAGTTGACCTGGTCAAGAAAATAATGAATTGTTAGCTCAATTCTGTTTCAGTTCTCACTCAGGGCAGAAACAATGCAGCATCTCAGTACCATAGTACACCAGGTCCCCATAGATCACAGAGGCTAGCTGTAGCACCTCGTCTCTGCTCTACCTTCTGTGTACTGTTCTCTCAGTGTTAACACATCAAGCGCCCCTGATGATGCCAACCTCCAAGATCTCCTAGTGGATTTATTGCAAAATGGACTTTTGGCAGATCAGCTGCTCTTCACCCTGAAAGTTTTTTGAATGCTGAACCTTTTCTTAAAGTGTGAGCATAAGTTTTAAGTCACCTCCAGTAATCATTCCACATTATCCACCCCGTGACTATAGTTACTTGAGCTTCACAATCCTTTTGGAAGGGACTGGGAATGTCACATACTTGTGGTAACAATTATCGAGCACATACATATGTTGAGGGAATGCTAGATGAATTAAACGTTTCATCATTATCCAAAGTTTAACATATAAAGTGATAGTCAAAATAAAGCATAGCAGAGTGAGCATCAACAGAACAACTACAGGAGGAAGCATTTTCTTAAGTATGTGACCATTCAAACAGTGTCCCACCATTTATGTTCTCCGTCCTTTTTGATTCTTCTTAACACACATCGTATCTCATTTACATCATGATGGACAGTAGTTCGAGTTTTGTGTCCATTTTCTCAAGCCTGTTGTGGGAGGTTAATCAAATCAGTATGATGGAGAATTTGTTTGACTATAGTTAGGTTCATCCTGATGGGTATAGATTGTTGCTCATGGTTTAACATGTAATCGAAAGGTGAATAATTATTGGTGCAGAGTAATTGAAATCACAACCAATGATTATTGAAAAGAAAATACACGCATATAAATTAAATTGATTTGCTATGTTATAGACAAATTTGTCTATCAATAAAGATTTTACTTGATGTTCACATGCAAATGGATCCTTTTCCAATGCATATTATCACTTTCAGGAACTTCATTTGGATGGATTTCAAGGCAGCTCATGTTTTGTTCCATGTTCAAACATGTATTTTGAGCTTTAAGGGTATTGATTTCACAGATAAACCTTTGTGTTCTTGTACAGTATACGCATTCACATTGATTGATTGCCAATTTCCCACCTTTTGATAGGCCCACACTCCATGGTCTAAGGAATAGAATATGATTCTATCATGATTCACTCCCAACACAATGATTTGGTATACAGTACATACTTAAGCATTCAGTATACTTTTCCCAACCTGACCACATCTCAGATTTGTTTCCTCACTTCACTCCTGATCACATGGCTGTTTATGTCCATACTAACATATACTTATCCCATTCTCACCCACTTGCTTTTTCTTATCGAAATTGGTGTTAAAGTCCATGTTTTAGCTTAATAGATCTTTAATGAGATACATTTTGTGTTGAAATGTGACATTGTTCATACCTTCAAGAATACTCCTTTTCAATTCTATTTTCATGTTTTGATCTGAAAAGCACAATATAAATTTGCAAATGGCAGGAAGTCAGCTTATATTCTTTATTACATATCAACATATTCTTAATATATGATATTTTTTATCCATAGCCACACAAAAGCTTTGGCTTTTGTTCAGCTTGTGGTTGTTAATGAATTCCTCATACTGTCCTACAGATTTCTATCAATCCTATCATTTCCGTCTTACAATTTATATCTGATTATGCCTCCCAAAATATATTACCTTGCACTTGTCTACACTGAATTTCAATTTATTTTTTTCCCTAAATATATCAGGGTCATTTTAAATAATTTTGTTCCCCATCAAAACATTTCAAGACTTTTCCATGTCTCTGGTCTGGTAATATATGTCATATTTTATGCCACCATACACACCACTGGTATCAGAAATATCAGAGTACATCTCCACTTCCTGTGGTCTTCCTTTTTGAGGAACTGTTATACTGCCAATAAATACTCTCCAGTTGCTTTGTATTGTGTTTTGGATTAAATAATTTCTAGTCTTGCCTTAAACAGAGGTCTTTTATTCTGATGATCTGCATAGCTCATCTGGATTCTTTAAAGAGAAGAATAAATGGGAACAATTATCTATCCTGTTTGTTACCTGTTATGTTTTCAATTGTAATAGCATATCAATAATTTTCTTCTTTTACAAATGAGGATCTTTTGCATTTGCTCCCAATAAGTAGCATCATTGGTTGAAGTTATTGAAAACAATTTCATCGTATAAGCTGATTTAAACTACAATAAGTATTTTTGTATTAGCTTGTATTTCAGGGATTGTAATCCCTTGTTTTCTCCTTGTTTTTTTTTTTTTAATATATTAACTGCTTTATCAGATTGCAGGTTTGTGCAATTTTTTTACCAGTCTTCCTATTAATAAAAATGAGAAAAATATGTCTCCATTCATTTCTTCTATTATTTTGCTAGTGCAGCTCTGTCTATATTATCTTTTGCAGTACTTTCACCATTTGTGTCCTTTATCCTTGGTTATATACTAAACATTACTTAGTCATTAATGTAATTACTGTTCTCCCTCATGTCATTCATAAATTCCACCATGGGAATCTCATTCACAATTATATCTTAAATAAGAATTCCTTTTATCGAATTAGTTCACCAATTGGCTTCTTGACATCTGTTTTGCTCTTTGGCCCCTCGAAAGAATCCAAAACATTCAGAAAATCACAAAATTTATATTAAAAGTAACTGTATGATCAGCTACAGAATAATCCACAAGCTATGAATGTACAAGGTAGGTAAACCTGGCTGGAGACACTTAGACAACTCAGCTTTTCTATAAATTTATTATTCTTGTCCCTATTGAATGAAACTGTTTACTATTCCCTAAAATTAAAAGTAAGAGCTAAGAAAGAAGGAAAGCTTCAGCTATTACTAGATTCCACGTTCTCGAAGAAAATGGGTAACTTCTGAAAGGACATTGTGAGACTATAAATGGTTTCTGCATTATGAACCATATCAGAGAAGAGGATTTTCCTTCATGAAATACATTCTCAGGACTAATCTCTCATAAAAGCCCACAAGTCAGTGTTATGAAATAGTCATGGAGAGGGGTGTTTGGAGTTTATGGCAACAGCATGGCGAGGCTCTAAAAGTGATGGAAAAAGCACAGAGGTAGGTTTCTGGGAGAAATGCTTCTATTCCCTTTTTCTAACCTAGTTGTCAATTTTTACAATCCAAAACTTAATTCTGCATTTTGCTAGAGCAAGCTCAATTTCCTCTGCTCCCTAAATCATGTTCAGTTGTTTCAGGAGGGTATGACAGGAACTATCCTGCGTCTCCTCAGAAAGCAGTGAATAAGTGTAGTGCCAGAACAGTGATACTTGCTGAGCTTCTAACATCCAACACATATTTTGAAACTCTCAAATTAGGATGGCAAGTCATAGCTGCAAGGATCAACTTGAGAACTGGTGACACCAAGTGACAAATCAGCTTGAGAGCTGGTGCCTTCAGCAGATAAATACAATTCTCTGTAGAAGTGAACAAGACTATTTAGACAGGTTATAGTAACTTCTTCCATGCTTCTGACCAGACATTTTTCCTTTCTTTCAATGGCAATTGATTTTTTGCCTGTTGACCAGGCCTCTTTCCTTCACAGAACTCTGCAATTTCTTACATTTCATACAGTTCAACAGTTTATCTTTGCTGAAAACAGTGTTGAGAAAACCTGTATTTTCTTTAATTTTTTTCTACAGTTTTCTAAGAGAGATCTTTGATCTCCTTGGTCCCACTTAGATTTCATTCACCTACATTTTAAGGGCCATGCACTCAGCTATAAATTGATCAGTGTAACTATAGTCTGTGGGCAGACTGAATGAGATAGGTTGCAATGCAACTGTGCTTCTTTACTTCACCTGAGCATCTGCCTATTTCAAGTCAACATATTTGCACTGATTGATGTCAGCAGAGACATCTATCACCTGGGCTGAGTATTCTATAGCTGCCTTAGGTTTATGGCTCCAGACTTTCCTTACTATAAATTCCTTCGTGGTGCAGGTTATTGAGGTTTTCATATCTGATCTCTTGTCTCTTCTGAACACTAAAACATGACTGATCACTCAAACTGGTAAATATACTAGTAGCATCCCTTCAAGTAAGGCCTTTATTGAATTCTGATAACTAACATGGAACATTGGACCTGTGAGAGAGTTTTCTTTTTCACTCCATATTCTTTGTCAGCTCCCTTTGTGTGTTTGAAAAATAGATAAATTAAATACTCTCCTTCTAATAGTAGTCAGTGTGTGTTGCTGAAATCAATCAGGTGTGATTACTGCCTACAATTACTGAAAGGAGGTTGTAGAGAGGTGGGTGATGGTCTCTTCAGCCAGGTGACAGGCGATAGGACAAGGGGAAATGGACCTAAGCCATGCCAGGGCAGGTTCAGATTAGATGTTAGGAAAAAGTTCTCCACTGAAAGAGTTGTCAGGGCCTAGAACAGGCTGCCCAGGGAGGAGGTTGAGTCACCTTCCCTGGATGTGTTTAAAAAAAGGGTAGATGACGTACTTAGGGATATGGCAAAGGACAGTAATGGTTGGACTCAATGACCTTAAAAGTCTTTTCCAACCTTGTTATTCTGTGATAACTTAGGAACGGTGTGCTGCTGAACAAATGTGATGATTCTTGGTTGGCCTTACACATCAACTGTAGGTCTGTCCTCCCCAAATACCAGAAAACTCAAGCCTATTATATTTGTGGTGGTTTAAGCCTGGCTGGAGGCTGGACACCCACCAAAGCCACTCTGTCACTCCCCTTTTCAGCTGGACAGGGGACAAAATATATATTGAGAGGCTTAGGAGTCAAGATAAGCACAGGGAGAGAGATCATTCCACAATCAGCGTCACGGGCAGAACAGACTCAGCACAGAAAAAACAAAAGAAAACTCTACATTACACACAGTGACACAAGAGTTGGATAATGAGAAGTGTGACCAGCTCTTTAAAGCACCTTCCCTCATCCTTTCCTTCTTAGTAGACCACTTTAGTCAGGATTTCACTCCCTTCTTCCCCTCACAGTGGCACGGGGAGGGGCAGGGACTGGGGTAATGGGGGTTTCTGTCAGTTCCTCACGAGTTGTTTTCCTTCTTAGCTGGTGGAGACATTCCTCACCCCCTTCCCCTGCTGCACGGTGGGGTCCCGCCCACAGCAGACAGTCCTCCACCAACTTCTCCAACGTGAATCTTTTCCCATGGGGCTTCAGCTCTTCCCCAGCTGCCCTAGCGTGGGTCACTGCTATGGGTGCAGTCATAAATCACAGAACGTCTCTCAGTCTCTCAGGCCCAGACTGCTACAGCCTGGTCCCCCAGAAGGGGGACTGGGTCTCTCTTGCTCATCTCTGTGTCTCTGTCTCTCTCCACCGGCTGCAAGTGCTGGCAGAGGCTTGCTCCAATGCAGGTCACAGCAACTTCTGCATGTCTCCCCCTGCTCCAGCGTGGGGCCTCTCCACAGGCTGCAGGTGGGGTCTGGGCCTTTTCTATGGGCTGCAGGGGGACACCTGCTCCACCATGGGTTTCTTCGGGGCTGCAGGGGCATCTTTCTCTCCTGCAATTGGGGCACCTCCTCCCCACCTTCCCTGGCCTTAGTGTCTGCAAAGTTGCTTACATCCTTTCACTCCCTTTCCTGAGGAAAAAAGCTGCTAGTATTTTTTTCCTCCTCACTGTGATTCCCAGAGGTTCTGTGACCGTTGCTGATGGGCTCGGCCTTGGTCAGCAATGACTCCGACCTTGAGCCAGCTGGTGTTTGCTCTGTGGGGCCTGAAGGAAGCTTCTGGCTGATTCTTGCAGAAGCCGCCCCTGCAGCCCCCACTCCTCCACCAGAATCCAGCTGCACAAAAACTACAAGAGTATTATGACCACTTTTTCTACAAGTTGTAAGGAACCTCAGAGCACTGATAGGTCTTAATTGTCCTGACCAGGCTCCCAGTGGGCCCTGGTTTACTCCTAGCCTACACCATTTCTTCCTCAGTAGACCTCAGACCTGTGCTGTACTTCGCTCATCTCATACACTGTGTCTTGCCTCCAGACCTGGGTCTAACTTTTACTCCTTTGTTCCTGATGGGACCTGCTGGCTGAGCCCTTGACATGGTTCATCCCCTCACCATGTCCAGGGCTGTTAAGAGACCCTGTCACTGGTCTCCAGTTCTGCTAGCCATGATGGGACCCCATATGCCTCCCCTGTCAGTGAAAGCACTACCTTCACCACATTACCTTTGTCTCTCAATTTGTCCCTCATCATGGGTAACCCTACTCTTGCAGTATCCTGACACAGGTAGCAGCATGTTTCATTCAGCCATTATCAATTTAAAGAAATTGTTCTGCTGTGAGAAACCTGTTTGTTTTCATTTTATATCCCTTGTTTTTTCAAGACATTAAACCTCCTTGAAACCAGAATTCAAGTCAACCAGAATTTCTGAATCGCAGTTACCGATGACCCAAAGAGATTCTTCCACAGCTTTGCACAAAAAAGCTATCACCCTGTCAAGTCATGTCTTGTAGTCCTGAAATGTAGAATCTACCACCTAGAAAATACTTAAGGGATTTTTTTTTGAGTTTTTACTTTAGGGACTAAAAATGTAGTGCAATCCAGCTACAATACAATAGCCACTTCTTCACTGACAGAATGAAGAACAGGAAGAAATGCAGGAGCAAGTCTCCCAAGGGCTGGCCTTGCTATGTTCACTGTGAAAGAAGTTGGAGTAAAGGACACAGCAATCCTTGGGAAAGATGAGGCAGTTTGTGAACTCTGAGAAACATTTAATACTGGACTCGCTGGGGGAGTTTGTATTACATTATGGAGGTGAAGGGAGAGGTCACAGGAGCTTCTGAGGACCTTTCACTACCCAGATAATGAAGAAAGGATTGTTTCAAGTGTTAAGGGTTGAAAAGCAAACACAAGATTTATTTTGCTGGCTTTGGCCATCCCTGGTGAGAGATCTTTCATGTCAAAAGTAAATAGTGTCAGTCACCACTAAGAGTGATCATTGTCTTTTTACATGTTAAGTACATTTCATTCTTGATAACCATATCAGACTACGAGCCATTGGACCAAAACTTGCTTTCATTTCTGTCACTTGAAAACTGGAGCAAGTCCATTGGAGTCAATATAAATTCTTCCAACTCTGTGAGAAATGTCATTGAGGTGAATTAGGCTCAAAAGCATAGAAAGTAAAGGAGGCCTAAATTCATTGTGTTTTCACAGGTATTTTCATTCTGAATTGATAAAAAGTTGAAATATTAAAATGCTTCATGGCATGAAATCTTCATAGAAGTTATATGGAAGTGAAATTATTAATTCCTTGTAGTTTTGATGTTAGCTTTCATCAATCCAAGCAGTACTGTGTTTCATGGGAGTTGTACATCAACAACTGAACGTCTCAAACACTGTGGAGTCTGAAGCGTCAACCTGCACCGTGTCTGTATTTAGGTAGGCACCCATTTATGCAACCTACTTAGAGCTGAAAAAGAGCAAGTCTGAAGATAAAAAAAATTAGTAAAAAAAATTATCCATTTTAACTGGTGTTACAGACTAGTACCTATGCTGAATTACATTCAGGCTGGAGGACTTAATCAACAGCAATGTGTTTTTCTTTCCTGGAGCAACCCTGTTTGAAGAAGCAATTGTAGAATCGTAGAATGTGTAACATTGGAGGGCATCTTTGGAGGTCATCTAGTCCACCCCCCTTTCAATAAGTTGGGACATTTTCACTAGATCAGGTTGCTCAGAATCCCAGGGCTCAAAATCATAGAATCATTAAGGTTGGAAAAGACCTCCAAGATTGTCTAGTCCAGCTATCCCCCTACCATCTATATTACTTACTAAACTGTGTCCCTAAGTACCTCATCCAACCTTTCCTTAAACACCCTGAGGGACAGTGACTACCACCTCCCTGGTAAACCCAGTTCCACAAACTACTTAATTTTCTTCTTCCTTCCACTCTTTGCTCTGTTAACTGTTGTGAAGGTGGCATGAATCACTCTGTGGTTAGACACATGAGCTGCTAATAAGGATGGCTGTTAAGATTAAATTGAAGAGCTGTGATATGGACAAATGACACCTCGAGACTGCAGTCTCATCTGAGCTCATCAGCTCCTTTTAAAGACAATTTCATTTTAATTGGGTGTTTTAGAACAGTCTCAAAGCTTTTACATTTAACACTGGATGAAGGGAAAGCCTTTCATAATGGAAATTACAGCACTTATTAGCTGAGCATGTTATATGAAGAATGAACTAAGTGATAACACTTACTTAACCATCTTACACTGTTTAATCCTCAGATGTGTAACTTGACAATGCTGAGCAGAGATGAGGCTGTTTTCCAGGATGTCTGGTCCTTTATAAGTCACCTTTGGAAAGAAGTTTTAAGTCTGTCAAGGAAAAATAGTGGTCAACTATATGAAGGCTGAGAAAAATTCTGTCTCTTTAGTCAGTAACAAAACACGCTGTAATTTCAGCTGAGACAGGATTTCACCTGTCAGCTTTTAAATCTCTAGACATTAAGTTTGCTTCTGCACCTAAGAGCCCTATCAGCACCAACAGTGAGCCTACATTTTGCAGTCAGGGAGCTGCTCATTTCCTTCAGTCACTCTTATCTGCTGCCAATGCTTTCCAGAATAACAAAGAACACAGAAGAACTTGAGTTTTACTTCTTTCCACTTTCAATGGGAAAAAATTGGTCTTATAAATTTTTTATATCCATGTGCAGCAATACCAAGTTTGATTTGGTTTTCTCACTGCCACATGTTATTGCCTTGGATGTGACTCCTCACTCTGCCTGTTGCACGTGCTGCTGGAGATATGAAATCCACATACCATATCTGAGATTTTCTGCACACACCCAGTATTCACAATACCTTCTTTTGAACCTCTCACAAGGCTTTTGAATGCTGCACTTGTGCAAGAAAAAAATGCACAGACCAATGTTCTTCTGATCCAAAGCCCATGGAAATAAGTGTCTTCTAACTGCAATAAAGTAAAGTATAAATTCAGGGGCAATGCAAAGCAGGTGATTAGAGTAGTTTTCAGTAATAGAAAATAAAGGTCTTTCAGTGCTCAGGATTGAGAATGTGAGTTTGTTTCAGCAGACTGAGTGAACTGTTGTTGCTTATGAGCTATCTTGCAAGCATGTGTAACACTTTGGATGCAAATGAATACTATTTTATTGGCTTAGGCTGTGGGAAGGTTGACAGAATGTGTAGGTAGGTTTAGTTCCCCTGAAGAAAAAAAAAATGCTGATTTGTGTTATCTGGCCTTCTGATTTCTGCGGCAGTGACGATTTATGAGTTTCTTCAGCTGGAATTCTTCAGTGGCTATGACAAGTGGTAAAGTAAAAACATGGAGCAGCAGGTGAGGTACTATTTTTCAACATCTATTCTTTTAGCAAGGACAGGTTGGTTGTCCTTGTGTTCTCTTACAGTAGCTGCTCTGAACTGAACTAATACATTGCATTTTACATGGCAAAATCAAGGACAGATTTCCTAAAATGAGGGAAACAAGACTGGCCCCATGCCAGGGACTGATTTTGTGTCTGAACACGAGAAATCTGACCCATGGTCATCATTGAAGGGGGAAATAGAAAAATACAGAAACTTGTGATCTTTTTGGCAGATGTTGCTTACATTTTTTTCCTCCAGCATTCCTGAAAGATGTTCCTTGATTCACTGTAACTCTGAGGAATGGTGTATATTGTACATGAATGAAATTTCTGTCCCCTTTAGCGGAGGTACCTAAGAGTAACTGCTCAGCAAAAACAACAGATGGAAAGCATGTATCTGGAAGATGCGGTTTTTCCCATAAATATCGCTGTGATTTTGGTACAGTTTAAACTCATCCCTTCCCAACAAGAATAACTGATGTAGAAGTCATTTGGTCCCTCCAGATTTTAGAAAACTGTCTGAAATGGAATTCTGTGCCTTCAAGCCCTCCTGGAAACCCATACTGCGGAAACTTCATAATTTCTTTTCCCAGCGAAGACCTGAACTCTAGTTGATCACAAATGTATGTGACAAGTTCTGTCTTATCAGGAAGCCTGGAATGTGAAGACCACAGCATTTCAGATATGACAGCTGTACTGTCTTAGGGCTACAGTGGATTAATTACTCATACAAAGGGCCTACAGCATCTCTGTGGAGTGTTTGTATTGTTGCAGCAGCATCAAAGAGGCTGAAGCATACCACAAATATAATTGTTTTTGTTTGATTGGTTCTGTCTTATAACTCTATTACTTGAGCAAAAAATACTGGTTTTCCAACTCGCTCTGGATCAAAATCAAAACTGGTCAGTTCTATCACCACAACCAAACTCCAACCAACCAAATAAAAACACCCAACAACAATAAAAAAGGGGGCGGGGGGGGGGTTAATTTTAATTACTGTGCTATTCCTCTTGCTGTCAGTCCCATGTATCTGTAGTGTTAACTGGGGAACTGCCTCTATATGTATAATGTTTTTGATGTACTCTGCTTTAACGTTTTGTAAGTACTCTGCTTTCTAAAGAGCTAAGCAGCCAGTTTGGCCTCAGTTCAATGTGGCCATATGCACAGATACTTTCCTAGTAGGTTTTGCTTTCACAGCTTGTCTACATGGGGAAGTTAGATTAGCGTATGAATTTACAACACACTAGCTACTGCATATGGTAGAAGCATAGGCTATGCTGAACCCCATGAGCTACAACTTTCTGTTCACCTTCCTGATTGCCAGTAGAAGCTAAAACTAGGAATAGCTGGATGATAATTTCCCCATTTTATGTTTACACTTCTTCAGCCTTGTCTATCACTATTGTATAGAAGATGGCTTGAGATCATGTTGAGATGCCTTCTTGTTCCTCATCCTTGAGGAAACTCAAACTACAATGGTAAATGTCTGCCAAGGCCTAAACAAGATGTTGAGGACAACTGTGAAAATAAATGAAGGTGTAGTTCACACTTTCCTTTCATGGAAAAAGTGATAGTTGCATTCTCTGCTGTTTGTGTTGAGAGTAGAAAGTACATGGGAAGTAGTACATGGATTCAGCAGTGACACAAAGATTATGTGCCAGAATTATATGGACAGTGTCTTCCATCCAACACACATGGAAGTGGTATTGAGCTGCATCTGAATTTAATGATCTTAATGTCAGCAAAAGGTCCACTTGGGCAGTGGTAACAAAATAGCCTGAAATAAAATATTTTTCATTTTCTAGCCATTCTACAATGTACATGGCAATGACTGTATGCCCCGCTCAATAATTCTGAAAATAAAAACCCTATCTTCATTTAAGTGACTTTAAAAATCAAATTGTAAGGTCTTGTGTTCTTTCAGTACCTTTGCATTGTCTCAGATCACAATTCAAAAGTCCTGTTATATCCTATTTATGCTACATTCCACCTACGAAAATCTGAGTAAACACGGCTGAAGAATCAACACAGTGTAGCATCGTGTTCTCATCCATTTTCTAACTTCTGCAAAACCATGAAAGTGAGAGACACAAGTCTGGATCCAGTCTGGATGCACAGGGGCAGCTTAGGTAAGGTTAAATGGGCTTGTTACATGCAAACTTCTCGATCTTGCAATTCAGTTATAACAAGCTGCCTCCCTGTTGAACCACTGGTGTAATTTCAAGCAGCTATGGATTTTCAGGGAAGGATTGAAGACAGATGGTTTCACTCTGATATTAAACTTTTTTCATTATAACTTTCCTACGTTTTCCAAAGTTTGTGGCTTTGTCTCCAGGCCTTTCCCCTGTTCACCCTTTGATTCTCAACCATCAGGGGAAGAAAGAAAAAAAAGTCAATATTCCTTAGCACAGCTGAGGTGCCATATACTCGAGGAATTGGCAAAGCTTCTTATCCTTTGGAGATGAAGAAAGGGACAGCTGGAAGGAACTAGATGGCTTCCGACAAGATAAAAAAATGGCACTTCTCTACCAGAAACTCCTTATAGAAAAAAAGAAAATAACACCCATAGTAGGTTCTGTAAAACACATGATACTATGTCTATGGTTACATGAGTGGTGGGTTAGCTCTGCTGCTACAGATGGTAAAGCAGTGGGCTGTGTATTTTCTAACCCAGCAGTGGAAGGAACTCTCCCAGACACACAAATTCCGGACAACTACCAGTGATAGCCACTGAAAAGTTGACTGTAGCAAATCTGTTCGGACTCAGGAGCACTTACCAACAGTTGAAGGACATTACAGTCAATTGATTTGTCTAGTGTAGAAAACACCTGAAAATAACCCTGGCTGTCTGGAGTGAGTTGTTCCGTGTTTGTTAGTTTTGTCTTTAGTTATTGCCTCTTTTATAAGCCTTTTGTGTATTGTTCATCTGGAAGTTGAGTACTTTCTTGCTTACTCTGTCAGCTTTTTTTTCCACCCCATTACAGGGTCACCTATGAAAAGCTTTGAAGGTTTGACTCACAGGCATGGAACAAAATTTGTTTCAGGTGATAATGTTTCCCAGTAGGAGAGTGTTTGGATTGTTGGAAAAGTAGTTTGTTATGAGAATATAAAACCCGTTTCCAGGATGAACAAGGGAATTGTTTTGTTCCTTTGCAGTGCAGAGTTAGTGAGCAATAGCCTGAGGGGGTCAACTCTAAATCAGACTGGATATTTCCCTGCTTTCATTTTGGTATCCTTTTACCTTCTTCCAGCCCAGCTCTACAAAATTATTTTCCTTGTTGTGTATCTTGCCGGGGTCTGGAAAACTAAGATAAATATTGCAAGTGTGTGGCCTGGAGATTTAAAATTGAGTAAACATGGGATATGGGTATCTCATGGAACTCCAAGGGTGGGTCGTACTGGAGAGTACCTTCTCACTGAGCACAGCATGATCAGGACCAGGTGGCAAGGGTGTTGCAAGGCTCTGAATGAGGGATGGGATGGGAAATAGTGACTTCCCATATATTCCCACAGCTGGATCTCTAGGATGGTTCCTTTAACTGAGCACCTGCTCTTTTTTTTTTTTTTTTTCTTTTTTTTTTTATTGCCTTGTCTGAAACATTACTTTGGTGAGCCTGCTCACCTTTTAAACCTACCAACATGTACCTCTGCTTGCCAGGGAAGACGGATTGATTTTTCCCAACATGCACAGCTTGGATCAAAAGCATGTTGTAATAATACTTGCTTCTAGCCTGTGGACAGACAATGAACAGGGACCTCTGTGAAGATTCACTTGTACCCCAACTCACCTTGAAAGGTCAGGTTTTCAACTCCTCCAGCCCTTGGGATTAAATGCAGAGTCTGACTATGCAACCAGCCTAAAACTTTCTTTAAATCAATACAACTTATTTGAGATCAATACATGCAGTGAGCTAGCTTGTCTCTGTGGCACAGGTGCCTGAAATTGCATAATACTTTAACAGATGTAATAGTAAATAGCCCCTGTGTCCCAGCTGCCTTGCAATTATCACCTGGCAGCTCCTTCAGACAGAGTAGAGTACAGGAAAAAAAAATCTGAAATATTGAATCTTTTTTACGTATTTTTACCCCCTAGATATTCCTCAAAGGAAAATAGCCTCACTTTTAGGAGGGAAATAGCAAAGAGGCTGTAAAAGTTGGCATTGCTGAGACAGCAAGTGGTAATGCCTTAAGTCACTAGGAGAAATATTCACCTAATTTTAGACTTGGGTGATGCAATTGTTTGTAGTAGAGCTAATCACTTCTTCTCAAAGCAGAAATAAATAGCCTAATGGTATGATATATCTCATCCTAATGAAGACTACCAAAAAGCCAAAATGAAGTTAATTTTTTCCGTGATAGTCTGCAAAATGTACCAAATCTGAAAAGATCATTCAAATTCCAGTCTAGCCTACACATCTTTCCTGTGCAAACCTTTATGCTCTTCCAGCAGAGATTCACTAAGCTACTGTTCCCATTACACTTGACTTTCTAATGTAATAAATTTCTATGAGTAATTAATATTTATATAGTTGATGTTTTCAACATCTAACTATCCTGCCACTAACACTAAGATCTACTTTGCAAATGATATGGCAACTGGTTACAAGAGTGCCTTTAATCTCGTTAGATTTCTAGGCAATATTGGGAAAAAATATGTGTTATTGTGGTCGAGTAATGAACCTACCTATCAAACATGATGTTCTTTAGAGTCCTACTAGGATTCATTTAAAATATCTTATTTATATTAATTTAAGGTATCTTTCTCCAGTTCTTTGCATTTTCTGGGTCTGGATTATTTGAGCCTTCTTAGTTACTCCAAGAAACATGAGTCTCAAGTGTCTTTACATGAGACAGACTTGGTATTTGACCCTCCAGCAGATGGAAGGGAAAGGAAATATCAAAAGGTTAAATTATATTGTTAACTGTACAGTGAATTTCTTCTCCTGAATCTACAGACGGTCTTTTGAGAGAACTGCTTAAACTGCAGTCCAAATCACTATGCCTTTTCTGAGCAAGATAAGGTAGATAACACATAAAAGACTCTTTGTGAAGGACAAGGTTTACACTGATTCAGAATAATATTGCTGAAGTGGTTTTTGTGCTTTCAAGCACCAGTAGAGAAACCAGTTTCTGTGCTTCCTGGCTTCCCAAAAGAGCTTTTCATTAGTTGTCTTCCAACCTTTGAAAATTCTAAAAGGCCAAGAGATCTTTTGTTTGTTTGTTTGTTTGTTTTACATATAACTATGTCACTGACTTGAATATTTGGGCCAAATTTCATAAATGGCTGCAAACTGAGTGGAAGTTTCTGATTCCAGTTCAAAAAAAAGTATGTGTCTTAAATGTACACTGTTGAGAAAAGTCTCAGAATAGAGTCATAACATGGATCACAGGGGCATAAAACACAATGCAATATCCAGTGTCTCTCTAAGGACCTGTCTCCGTAGGAAGCTAATGGGTTATAGGCTTACATAGACCCTTAAAGCAAATCTACTCTGAAAACTCAGATTGCTCAGATGGAAGAAATCTTACTAAATTTTAAACGTATGAAAGTTAGTAATATATTTTACATAATCTACTTGGTTGCTTCCTCACTATTATGTGTACTGAGTTAGTGTTCAGAGACACTTAAACTTCAGTCCCATCTTGAGAAAGACAATACCTGTACAGTACCGTGCCAAAAGACAGTGAACTTAAGGTTATGTAGGACTTTTCTGTTCATGAGCCAATTTGTACTAACAGGCGTGTTAAGGGCCAACAATGAATGAAGACAGGAAGGTCATATGTTCCAAAAAGTACTTAAATAAAATATCCATTCTTCTGTCAGACCCCATTCTTTAGTCAAGAAAGATGATTTGTGCCATGAGTGTACAGTCTAGAAGCAAAGCACCTAACTTCTATTAAGACCACATTGTATTTCCTGATGTGTGATCTGTTCCAAGCATCCTATGGGAAGATATTCAGTCTCATTCCTGTTTAGATCTATTAGGTATACCAACAGAGCATTTTCAAACACTATTTTACAGTACATACTTTGTACCTCCCACGTGTAACTGATAGTGAAAATGGAAATTACCTAAAGGATGGAAAATACGGATTAAGGTTTACTAGTAGATAACCTGAAGTGTGTGTCTATGAACATACACACACATATATATATATTCTAAACAAACCTATATACACACATAGTCTATCAACATGAATGTTGTTCTTGAACCATGCCATTGAGTTTACTAGTGTTTCTTCACTGACTAAACTCATATTCCAGTGCAGTTGTGTGCAATACTGTGTAGACTAACAGTTCAGTTGGATGGCAATACAGATTTCAGTAATCTCCATTGTGCCATTTAGATGTGACCTTTTTATCTCTGTGCACCAATAGGCTCATTACAGGCCAAGCCCACATTCGTTAATCCTCTGGGGAGAAGCAGCTATAATATCTTTTGTGGAAAGTCGCTGGACTGTTAATGTTGTATCTGTAGAACATGATCAATCTAAAACTTCTTGAGCTTTGTTCATCATTTCAAAGGGGGAAATTACTAATTAAATCTGACAGCATTTGCATATATAGATTAGTAATTAGATGAAAGATTTCTCTCTGTAATTCTAGACTGCAATAGCGCACATTATTAAAGAAATGTAACCGCTACCTGGAGTAAACAGTCAGCAAGATATCCAGCAACCATAGTATTCAGTGGTTTAATTTCCATGTATAGATGGCTATAAAATACCTACTCATGAAAACTGGAGGTCTAAATTAAGAAGTCTTTTATTCTGGACTTGATCTAAAGCTTACAGGAATTAGAGGGTTGGGGTTTTTTTTATTGACTATAATGGGTTTTAAATCAGGTTGTAATAAAAATTTCCTCTAAAAATTAATGAAATGAATGAAAATTGTAAAAGGCCCTCAGAATCTGGTTCTAGAAAGGCCTGTAGTATTCATACATTTCAAGACACTTTTATTGCTTTTGCTATAGACATTTTTTCATTTCAGGTGACTAAGGTATGGCTGTGTTCTGCTTTCAGCTGGGATAGAGTTAATTTGCACCAGAAACTGGGCAAGGACACAGCCAGGACAGGTGATCCAAACTGGTCAAAGTATTCCACAGCATAAGACATCATGTTCAGAATAAAGGGGGGCTAGCTGGGGAGGCGCAGCACTGGTCCAGCATGGGTCTGAGTGTCAGGTCATAGCGTGAGAAACTGCATCATTTCACATTGGCTTGCAGGCCTACATTCCTGAGTGAACAATTGTTTACCTAAAGCTTCCTGGTGGCAAACCAGAAGCAGCATGGGTAGATCACAGAATCACAGGTGAATAGAGGTTGGAAGGTACCTCTGGAGATCATCTAGCCCAACCTCCCTGCTACAGCAGCGTCACCTTGAGCAGGCTGCACAAGATCACACCCAGGCAGGTTTTGAGTATCTACAGAGAAGGATACTTCACAACCTCTCTGAGCAGTTTGTCACCAGTGCTCTGTTACCCTCAGAGTAAAAATCCTCAGTGAACAGATTTCTGCTGTCTTCTGTGGCAGAGCAATACTGTGGTAGAAATATTTCATGTGTGTACCTTTTTTTTTTTCCTTTGAAATCCTCTAATTCATTAGAAATTCACCACATTTGTACAAGTATCAAATCTGCAATGGAACTTATCAAAAGCATTTTTAAAATGGTGTCTTTCCTCTTCATCAGCATTTTGGTGAAGCGTTCAGTATGCTGCAAAGATCCTAACTAGTTCAACCAGTTAAAAAGCTATTTGGTCAGAAACCACTTGCCAACAGCAGTTAGTAAAGAGTACATAAAGAAAATTACTCATAAAAGGGTACTAAAATATCTTCCATTATCTGTCAGTTCTGCTTCAAAGTTCCTTAGTCAAGGAAATAATCAGAACCATGATTCTATTGTGAATAGGCCTGTCCTCAAAAACGTTGTCCAACCTAATTTGTACTTCACAATATCCCACAACACAGAATTCCATAATGTGTTTGCATCCTGTATAAGAAAAAAAAAAACACAAAATCACCAACTTTACTTTTTTTTTGCTTTACACTTACTGACCAGTGTTTTATTATTGTTCTTGTGCTGTGATAAACAATAGAAATCCATTCAGTATTTTACTTCGGCTGTCAACAATTAGTACTACTCATGATTTTTTTAAACCCCCTCAAGTACCTCCTTTTGAAGAACAGGGGTCCTGGTCTATTTAGTCTCTCGTATACAATCTGTTACAGTCCTCTTCATAACCTTTCTTTGAAAAAAAGTTAATGCAGTGTATGCCTGTATCAGAGTTTAGACATTTTCGCTCATATTATTATTTTTTTTTTTTAACCTGAACTTGGGAATTTATTCCCTCTTTAAATAATAAACCATTCTTTGGTTCATTCTTCATCCAAATACAAATGAATACTTGTATATTCTTCATTAAAATAAAGAAGTATTAGCCTCCATGGGCATTCATTATTAGTTATTTAGTTTATACAGGTTTTCAATAACTGGGCAATCCAGCAATGATTGTTATTTTTTAGAAATGGTCCTTGTTGCTATTACAAACCTCCCCTCCAGGCAAGGAGAGGGGTTTGTTCAGAGAGAATGGTTGTTCAGTGAAAGGGAATGAGCACTGAGGGATGAAAAAATAAAAGTTGATACATAGCCTTGCTCAACATGATTCATCATTTTGGGTGAATGGTCAACAATACCATTACTTACTACACACAAAATTCTTTGTAAGCTTCTAAAGCTATGTGTATAATTTCTTCCTTCCAAGAATAACAGATATTAACTACTAATTAACTCGTTCAGTGGCCTTACCTGCTGATGTGGTATTACTGTCTGCATTATATTTCTGAAGGATCTGGTACCTACCCAGACATGCATTTTAGGCCAAAGCTCTGACTTAATTTCTCTTGATGTGCAGTTATTTCTACCATGACTGGAAATTTAAAATGTCCTTATTTTCTCTGTGAGTTCAATTCTGATGATTTTGTGTTACTTTGAAAATGTTAATTTACAGTATTCACTTCCACCTAAGAAAATGAGAAGAAATAATTCAATCCCACCTGTGAAATGAGACTCTGACCTGATTTTTTTTTTGTGTGGTTATAGATGAAAATGACTGTACAAGTGCACAAACATATTTAATTTTCGTAAAGGGTTAAACCTTATCTATATTTTCATAATAAGCAGTAATGGTAATAGAGTTTGAAAGACCATCACTTCAGATGATACAAGAAGGAAGGTCGCTTTTTCAGGCAGTGAAGCTAATCTCCTGCTGTTATGATATTAAGATTATTCTGGCAAAAGACAATTTACAGACTACGGTGTCTGTTTCTAGCTAGTCACCATAGTGGACTCAATGAGGTGAAGTCATATGAGGGAGACAATTAATGGAAACAGGGAGAAGTTTAGGTTTTAAGAGACCTATGCAAATCACCTAGTCCAATCCTGCTTAAACCCAGGCTAAATTCAAAGGTCTTCTCACTTGTCCAGTCAAGCTTTTTGTGGTCTCCTAAATTTGTGGAGATACTACATGCACTCTAGACTCCTATCCCAGTGGTGAACTACCTTTGTTGAGAAGCACTGTTTTACTATTCAATAGGAACCTCCTTGTTGCAACAGAGCCCATAGTCTCTTGTTCTTTCCCTGCGCATCTCTATGAAGCATGTGGATTCGTCTTTTCTGTAGCCCTTCTTGACAGATCATGAAAGACTGTAATAAAATATACCTACATATCCACATTCAGTCTTAAAACAAATCTATGGTATATGTCAAAGTTTCCTGATCTTCAGTGGCTATAATGGAAAGACAGAAGAACCACATTCATTGTAGACATGAAACAGTTGCTGAAATCAACGAAACTTTTGGGGACAAATTTCTTCTGGCTGATGGTTGAAGCTGTGTGGCAGTTGAGAAGCATGCACAAGTAATAGTTGTGACTTCAGAACCAAAAAAACCCAACACCCACAGAAAGAAAAAGACACATTCCATAGTTTTACAGAACTCCCTTTACTAACTTAGCTTTATATCTTAAGTCACAAGACTGATTACATACAAGTCTAATAGTCCATGTGTTGAAGTAAAACTCTTAGAAAATATATGTATGTGCCAAATGACAGTATCTTTAAATAATTAAGATAATTAGTGTGCCACAAAGAGCTGAAAGGATATTTGCTTTGGAATAAATCTGGGAAAATGTGCTATCAAATATCTCTTATTTTTAATAACTGTGGTAGCCCTGTCATCAACCTATTAGGTAACTTACAGGTAGCGATGTTTGAACTGTCTCCTGGTGTCCATGTACATGAGGATGAGAAAAACAATTCAGAAAGAAATTTTGTTTTGACCATGGCTTAAAATCATTAGTTCTAAAGAACTTTCTTTGTTCTTCTTTCCCTGCCTGTGAAATCAGGACTAGTTGTTGAAATACTAAGATATCAGGAAAAAAACTTCTGTGGTGGGATGACCCTGTCTGGAGGCCAGATGTCCACCAAAGCCTTTTTATCTCCCTCCTCAGATAGACAGGAGAGAAAATACATAATGAGATGCTTATGGGTCAAGATAAGAATAGGGAGAGATCATTCAGCAATTAGGGTGACAGGCAAAACAGACTCAACATGGAATAAAATACATCTCATTTTACCCAATGGAAACAAAGTAGGATAGTGAGAAATAAAAGCAAATCCCCCCCACCCAAATAAAACCCTTCCTCCCACCCCTCCTTTTTTCCCAGGCTCAAGTTTATTCATGATTTCTCTTCCTCCTCCTCCCAAGTAGCAGAGGGGAATGGGGATGAGGGTTTCAGTCAGTTTATCACACATTGTCTCTGCTCCTTCCGTCTTAGGGCAAGGATTCATCACATTCTTTCCCTGCTCCAGAGCATGAGGTCCCACTTATGGGAGACAGTCCTCCACAAACTTCTCCTATATGAGTCATTTCTCATGGGGTTTCAGTTCTTCACTAACTGTCCTAGTGTGGCTTTCATGGGGTGCAAACCTTCAGGAACTGGACTGCTCTAGCATGGTACTCCACCAGGTTCCAAGTCCTCCCCAGCAAATCTGCTCTAGCATGGGCCCCTCTCTCCATGGGCTGCAAGTCCTGCCAGGACCTTGCTCCAGCGTGGGCTTTCCACCAGATCACAGCTTCCTTCATGTGTGTCCACCATGGGCTGCAGGTGAGATCTTTGCTTCCCATCATCTTCTGTGGGCCTTAGGGGGACAGCCAGGTTCACCATGGTCTTCTCCACAGGCCGCACATTGTACTTACCACATTGGACTTATATGATAATTTTGATGGACAATTTGAATTTAACCTCCATTTTTATCTGCATGAACAGAAGTTTCTTTTCAACAAGCTATTATTTCTTCAAGTTTATTATTCATCAAGTCTGTGTGGCATCATAGTGCCTGATTAAAATATTGCACTATCACTGATTTTCAAAGGACAGCAACACATCATTGGTTAGTAGGGAGTGCAGATTACTTTTAACTTGCTGTAAATTAATATTGCTTTCCCAGCACTGCATGTTAGATACTATATTCCAGAGCTGTCTGAGTAATACAGCTGCTACAAAGTTAGAAAGACTGAAGCACAGTAGACTGCAAGACTCTTTTTACCCTGAATCATGACAGAAACTGCAAACAATGACATTCTTGAAGCAAACAGCACCAAAAAGCCACGGAAATTCCAAACTAATACCTTTTGGTGCTGTGTGATGTGAGTAGACCTGGGTGATGTCTTAATATAGTGCATGATGATAGGTGTAGCTTTTCTAACCTCTTCCTACCTCACTTTCACAGTGAGCTTGGCAGCCAAAGCAGTCTTCAATTCCCATGTTGTGTTATGAGGCTGCACTGTGGCACTGCAGTTATGTTTTCCTGCCACTTCCCAGAGGGACCATTGGGAACTTCAGCAAAATCAGGTTCTTCCAGCATCACATAGACTTAGAAAGATAATAGTGAAAAGCAAGGTCTGTAAAAACCTACTAAAGTTGTCAACCCACATGATAAGATAAATTCTGTCTATTCACTGTAGAGGCAGCAGGGTTTTGGCAGGGCTGAGGAGACAGCCTGTACTGTTCATCAACCCTCTTGAACACAAACATAATAGGCAAGATTTGTCCGCTTTTACTTAGGCTGTTACAAGTTAAGTGTTTAGAGTCAGTGAGTAGATCCCTCAGGTCCATTTAGATTCAGTGTAGGAAAGTGGGCATGTTCAGAAAGCATTCATTGCATCTTACAAGATGAGGCATGAGTCACCTGCTGGGTGTGCCAATTTCTCTCTATTCACTTCAAACATATCCTGGAGTGACTGGCTCAGACTTGGATTTCTAATGCTGCCTATGAAATTTAGATCAGGACTACCCTACCAAGGTAGAGTACAGGACCAACAATGTCTAAGTCAAACATCCACAGCAGCCTGGATTGATGCCATAGTCACTAAAAACCATAGGCCTTATATAAGTATCTTTTTTGCTACTCCACAACATCTTAAATTATTGAGAACCACAGGTTTTCAAAAGTCACAAGATTTTAGACTTCGATTTTACTACATTGTTTTACTATACTGATTGGTCTTAGTGTGGTTGAACACCATAACTTTGCTTTCCACAACCAACAACATGAGTCTCTGATTTGATTTTTATTTTTCTAAATTATATTCTTGGAGGTGAATTTCCTAAAAAAAAACCAAAATAAAATGAAACAACAACAGCAACAACAAAAAAAAAAAAAAAAAAAAAAAAAACAACAAAAAAATCCCAGATAAAACTCTTTGCATTTTATATGTCACTCAATGAAATGGTAAAAATCAGAAAATGAGAAAAACATGCACCTCCGGTATGCATGAAGATCTCTATTCCCTAATCATTTATTCTTATTTTATGTGTGTACATCACAACTTACATCAACAAAGAATCAAGAATTTTACATATAATGGGATAATTTTCAAGAAATTATGTGCTTAACAAAAAACAACAAACAAAAACAGTAGGGATATGCTCAAAGGAAGGCTATTCTTCCTTTCTGAAGACCTTAAGAATTAATGAAGACATAGTTGATGTTTATTTAGAGACTCTGGTTACTATAGTGCATCTAATATCTGCAAATTTTCCTTTAAGAATATGATTACTGTGTTTTAGTGTAATTATGAGTGCTTTAGAAACAGTATTTTCACTATCTCTTTATCTCTGTGATCCCATACATGTATTTTGGGATGCCTGTCAAGAAAATTTCAGCAATACATTTCAACAGCAATAACCTTTTGAACAAAAAAGTACTCATGAAAAGGCATATAAAAAGCCAACTTTCTAAGTACTCAAATCAAAGACAGTTAAAGAATTATGCTGAAACAGCCTGGCAGAGTTTGAATAAAGCACCTTATTTGGAGAAACAATTTATTTCTCTGTATTTTTCTACAGGAGAAAAATCCTGGATTGAAATTTTACTTAATGAGAGAACAATTATAATTATTCTTAAAATCACTTCAAACAAGCTTCTTCTTGTTTCAGTTTTTTTGAGATTTTCTTCTGAATTTTCTGAAACTGCTGAAAGAATCAAGTATTATTTCAAGACAGTCACCTCTGGTGGCTGCTTATTTTGGTGTCATGGTCTTAATCTGAAGAAGTAAAGACATGTGATGATGCTTAGGCTTTTGTTGGGTTCAGGTTCTAACACCCTAAATAGGAAGGCAGTAATAGTTCTTTAGAGCTCCACCTTGCTCTACTACCATCATGACCTATGGCTGGAACTTCCTGTCCTGATAATTTTATCTGTTCTTGTATTGACATCACAGTTTCTGATTCCTGGTTCCATGCAAAGTTGACTTGCTTCAACAGGATTCATTGTCTTGATTAGAGACATCTTGTTTCCCTGGCTATACTCAGGCTGCCTAAGATAAGGGATTCAGGTTCAGAACAAAACAACTAAATTTTGGTGTCTACTTGTAAAGACAGCTACATCTAAATTCCATGTCATACCCATTACTCACAAGTGATTTAGTTGATTAAATATAGATTTCAAATGCTATTTGAGGTGTCTTGTTGTATCGTAGATATCTGCAGGGCATTGATAGCTATTTCAGATGACAGTAGTACATGTTTACTCCTAGAATGCCATTCAGAGGTCATGAAAGACATCCTAGGGTCTCTCAAATAGTACAAGATATCTGCCTGATTGACCAACTGAGATGATCCCTGGATATATGTGGAGCCCAATAGACTATTGACCAGCCACTAGGGACAATACTAATGCCTAACCATTAGTGTCCAGTGTCATCTGACTCATTCTCTAAGCATTACTGACTTTATTAGCTAGATCTCCATCACCTCTGACTGTTTAGACATCTAACTAGATGGCAGAAAAATTTCAATCATCTAAATTTAGTTTCCTACATCTGGTTTTGAAACCTGCCTGACTTTATACAGTTCCTTTTAGATTAATCACTCAGTGTGAATGTTAATGAACTAGTGCTCCCATGACTTAGTAGCTCACCCCTGTCAAAACAGCTAAGCAGCTCCTGGATCTGGGCAAGCTTGAAGAGCAAGGCAGCTGCATTCACATAATGTTGCATCTTATCAAATACCCTTAGTCTGACCTCAGCTTCACAGAGCTATCTCAGTCTCTGCTACTATCGTCTGATTAATGCTTAGTGTGACAAAATCAACCAGAGCGTCCTTTTGTGGTTAATAAGAGGTGGGGGGTAGTGTTGTCATTTGTAATGTCCCTTCCTCTTTGAATTTCTGTACCTATGGTTCTCTTTTAACCCCATTCTGCGATTCTGTGTGTGAGAGTTGTTCTGTTGGTGTAAGTTTGGATGGATGGCTCAAGTTACAGTATCGGAGTCATATTATTAATGAGAAGAAAGAAAGCAAAGGACAGAAGTGACAAAAAGAGACAGACAGAGACTCAGAAAACAGTCTATAAAAACTTGGGACTTTTTTTTTTTTTCCAAAACTCTAAGCCCAGGTTCTAACATCAATTTTCTTTTATATTGCATTTATTATTTCTCTGGAAGTACCTGAAAATAAAATCCTATATATATAAAGTTCCTAAAATAGGGTTAGAGTTGTTTTTTTTAAAGAATGTTTTATACCTCCCAACACCAGTCAACTAAAAGCCATGCTTCCCCCATGATTCATGGTTAATAGCACACTTTCTTTAGACAGCTTTATTTATCCTACAATAACATACAAAATATGCCCCAACTGGCTTTATTTTTAGCCAGTTTTATGCTGGCATTTCTTTAACAGCACATAGAGGGAGGGGTACAGGGGGAGTCAATAAAGAAGAATGTGAAAATGTGTCCCTCTATAAAAACCGAGCCTGAAGTAGCAGTTGGACTTTGGCACATGTGTGGCCTATTATTGCCTTCTGTCGTAATCAGCCTTCTGGCAGAGCAATAACTTCAAGGTGTTGTTTATACACTATAAAATGCTAAAATGGCATTGTAAAGATTATCTGGAAGGTGAGGATTGTTTTGAGGGGTCTTTTTTTTTTTTTTTTTTTTTTTTCCCTTTCTATTCTTGCAACAAAGAAATACTGCACATGAAAATTGCTTTCCTCGATACTTTCAATGACTCTTTAATGGAAAAACTGTTACCTATAGAGAGGCAGTATGGCCCACAGCCTAAAGGGACTAAGAAGAAAAAGACTTTCCAGGAATCCTCCATTCTGTGAAAAATAAGTTTTCTGGCCAAAGTTCACATCACCTGTGTGCCTCTTACCTCAACCAACATTTGATGTAACTGAGAGTTCAGGCATTGAGAGCCTGAACTCTACTAACTCCCTGAACTACCTACAGTTCACAGTGAGGAAAGTATCCACATTATGGAGTTTCTATCTTAACGTGATTTTACCTAAGGGACAGAAACATAGAAACATCAAGTAGTCTCATCAAAATCACCAGTTTCAATTTCCTCAACTGGAAGAGAGTTCAGTGTCTCTAAGTTCAGTCCGTTGTCTGTAGAAGGCATATAGGAAGCACTGTTAACAACAAATTAGCATGAATGGAAACAACTCTGTGGAGAACTTCCTTGGACTAACAGACATCCCCATGTTCACAGGGGCAAGAAGGTCATTACACATGAACATGGAAGAGACATTTACTCTGTGCTTAATTTAGTTGCCCACAGATTAGTTCTGTAATGCCACTTGAGATAACTGATGGAGCTCAGAACATCTTTGCAGAGCTCACAGATATGATGCAGAAACTACAGGAAGTCTTCACCATTCTGGTGTGACAGCTGGAGGACCACCAGGATACAGGCACAAAATAAAATTAAATTAAATGTCTATGAGTCAAGCCCCTCATTTCTTCTGCAGCATTTCACACATAGTCACTCTTGCCTCTGCCATCAAGAAGACTTCTTGAGATGAAGAGATGAAGATAATTTCAAACCCAGAATTAAAGGCTTTAAATTGACAGGTTGAATGGTCTCAGCTATGTCTTCCAGAACACTTTATCAAAATCCAGATCTGTGTGGAAGAAATAGAGTCGGAAAGTAACAATTTTGAATTTCTAAACATCGAGCACCACTTTCGCAGTTCTCCTCAACATTTTCACTCTTATGTTGTCAATTTTCTCTGCCTCAGCTGGCTCTTGAAGAGTACCAAAGAGTGGGAATGTATTTAAAAGCCTAGTTCCTTTCCTCGGAGAAAAAAAATAGAATGCCTTTAAAGGTTCTTATGGCAAAAGATGGTTTATTAATTATGTTACATTAATTGTCAGTATTTTGTGCCGAACATATCAGAAGTTTTTGTAACACACAGTGCCAAGATGCTAGTTTGAAACTCTGCATGCTTCCTCTGTCTCCAAACATCCCTAAGCTACACGCTGCTGAGAACTGGGGAGAGGCACCAGTTAAGCAACCACTCAGCACTTGTTCTGTTTCTTATATTCTCTCACAAAACATCTGTTACTGATCACTGTCAGATGCAGAATACTGGGATAAAATGAGTTTTGGTCTGGTCTAAAATTTATGTCCTTGTATGATAAAAAAAATATAGCTCCATGACACCAACAATATTCACTTGAGCAGTCTCTATTCCTATCACACTCTTTTGGTCAGGTTGGGAAGGAGGCTAGATCTAGGGGAGACCAATGGACTAGAAGAAGTATCAAGAGATTATCTAGTTAGATCCAATTATTTCTGAACAACTCATTGTAGCTATTTGTCTAATTAGTTTGAAAAAACCTTTAGAAATGGAGGCCCAGAGTCTCCCTGGTGTTCATTGCTTTAACAGCTGGAGACATTTTCTTCATCTCTGAGCTGTATCTCCTTTCCTACAATTTAAGACCAGACTAACTCTCCTATCCCCAGTAGAAATGGAAAATGCTTTATTCTTGTCTTCTTTCCAACTGTTGTTTTTTGGGGTTATTTTCTTTTTTTTTTTTCCATGCTTAAAGGATCTCACAATTCTTTCTTGTCATTTCCTCTCTGAGTTAACATCCTCACAAGCATCAATCTTTTCTGATGGCTCGTGATTTCTACTTCAGGCCATTCCCTGTAGTACTTTTCTTGATTTTTCTCCTTTTGGTCATCTCTTCATTTGAAGTCTAAGGGCCCAAAAATTGTGACAGGACCCTGGCTGAAGATCGAGGCCAGTTGAAAGTTGAAGGGGAAGATACTGTTGTTTGCATGTTTAAGTATCATGCTTGCTCTTTTTTGAATGGGTCTGATTGTGCCACTAGTTTCTGAGGGACTCAGCTTTAGCAAAATCAATTCATGATAATATTTTCAAAGAGATCCCAAATAAACAATAGACTGTTCAAACAAACAAGCTCTGAAACATTAAATAAATGATCAGACATAATCTATTACATCTAGCACAATCACCACAGGGCATCAGATTCCTGTTCAAATTTTCTTGTTGCAAAGGGTAACTTAGGTTCTATATGGTCCTGTGTGGGGCCAGGAGTTGGACTAGGTGATCCTTATGGGTCCCTTCCAACTCAGAATATTCTATGATTTTATGATGTTTTGTGGGTTACAAGCAATCCAAGCAGCAAACACCATGAGAGATGGAAGCATTTTAATTAAAATTGATAAAGTCTCTCTAAAAATTAGTCTGGGAGAAACATGTCTTGTAGAATACAGAGCTGCCAAGTTTTGGCTGGAGGCTGAAGTAGGGTTTGCAGGGAATGGAAAGAGTGTGTACAGGGCCAATGGGAGATTGGGATAAGAATCACACTAGAACAATCCGTTCTGTTGAATGAAAAAATGCCCAAGGAAAAAAAGCATCTTTAATTACCAAAATACTATCATGTGTAAACAAAAAAGTGTTGAAGAGTTGGCCTAGTATATCATATCTAGAAGGTACAAAAATCCTTACACTGTTTTGCATAAATTTGATGATAGAAGATAGTTTGGCTTACTGTCCCTTCTCTCTTCTAAATTATGGCCAATGTGTTCTTTACAAAAAAACACAATTCCCTACATATAACTTAAAATATAAACTGTGTCTACCCACTCAGTCTCCTAAAAATTAGAGAGGTTCTGTTGTGGGAGAATAAGGTTGAGGCATGTACCTGCTGCTTCATATGCGAGTGTGGGATATGGCTGGAAAGCAAGGGAGTTTTGTAGGAAGGTCTCATGGTTATGGATTTACCTACTCTGCTTTGGAGACATCAACACAGTCTACAGCAACATTTTTTCTAGTCCTGTGACTGCCTTGTCTCTTCTTACCCTCAACATTACCTATCCTGAAGATATTTCTTTGTAGTATCCTCTAAACCTACTGTTAATGGAATCAATCATAGAATGTTGTGAGTTGGAAGGGACCTCAAAGGTCATGTAGTTCCAAGCCCATGGCATGGGCAGGGACACTCTCCACTAGACCAGGTTGCCCAAAGCCCCATCCAACCTGGCCTTGAACACTGCCAGGGAGGGGACCAAAACAGCTCCTCTGGGAAACCTGTGCCAGTCCCTCACCACACTCACAGTGAAGAATTTCTTCTGAATATCTTACCTAAATCTATGTTCTTTTAGCTTAAACACATTACTTCTTGTCCTATCACTACACTTTCTGATTGAGTCCCTCTCTACTTTTTCTGTAGCCGCTTTAGGTACTAGAAGGCTGCTAAAAGGTCTTCCCAGAGCCTTCTCCAGGCTGAACAACTCCATCTTAGCCTGTCTTCATAAGGTGAGGAACCTTATGATCCAGCATTCTGATCATCTTTGTGGCCTCCACTAGACTTGCTCAAACACCTCCATTTGAGCAGGAAACAGAAGGGGAGGATCTCACCAAAGCAGAACAGAAGGGCAGAAACCTCTCTATTGACCTGCTGGTCATGCTGGTTTTCACAGAATCACAGAATCACAGAATAACAAGGTTGGAAAAGACCTTTAAGATCATCAAGTCCAACCATTCACATCCTAAACTAAACCATATCCCTAAGTACTTCATCTACCCTTTTTTTGAACACATCCAGGGAAGGTGACTCGACCACCACCCTGGGCAGCCCAGGACACAGTTGGCTTTCTGGGCTGCAAGCACACATTGCCAGATCATGTTGAGCTTTCATCAATCAACACCTCCAAGTCCTTCTCCTCAGAGCTGCTCGCAATCTATTCTTTACCCAGCCTGTAACTGTGCTAGGGATTGCACCATCTAAGGGAAGGAACTTGAACTTGGCCTTGAACTTCATGCAGTTTGCATGGACCATCCTCTCAGGACTGTCACAGAATCACAGAATCACAGAATCAAAGGGGTTGGAAGGGACCTCAAGAGATCATTGGGTCCAACCTATGGTCAGCGTCCCTCTGGATGGCAGGCCTTCCCTCCAGCATGTCAACCACAACACACAGCTTGATGCCATGAGGAAATTTGCTGAGGACACACTTGATCCCACTGCCCATGTCTCCAACAAAGATAATGACACATGGCACCAGTCCCAGTACCGACCCCTGAGGAATGCCACTTGTCACTGGTCCCCATTTGGACACTGAGCCATTGACCACAACTCTTTGAGTGAGATTACGCAGCTAATTCCTCATCCACTAAGTAGTCCATCCATCAAATCCACAGCACTCCAATTTAGAGACAAGGATGTTGTGTGGGACAGTGTCAGATGCTTTGCACAAGTCCAGGTAGATGACGTCAGTCAGTCTTCCCTTATGCACCAGTGCTATAACCCCATCGTAGAATTGTATTTGAAATAGCTCAGAAGCTCCCGAGCAGCGTTAAACTCTTACCAGTAGGAAAGCACATCCTTGGTAGCCCCTGGATTTTTAAAGCTGAAGGACAGGAAGAAGCCTAAAGATCCATGCAGTGGAACCTGCAGATGTTCATCAATGCTGATCCTATAGTTGACATATAGATCAGGAGGCATGTAGGGATTGCAGAGGGTAGCAAGAGGAGAGCTGCTTTGCCATCCCTGCTGCCTCCTGTCTCCACTCATCTCAAGCACCGCTTTGGCAGAAGCTCACAGTCGCTATGCAGGAGCGTAAGGCAGGAGATGTGTGCAGGAGGCAGAGGATTGGCAGGCCAGAAGCATCAGCTGTGCTATAAAATATATGCTAATGTGCTAAAATTGAGTTTATTTGAAAATAACTTCTTCATGTTTTGGAGGACTGAGCTTCTTGGATTCTATCTCTTTTGGTGTGTGTGCTTATTCTTCTTGACCTGGTTTTTATCAGCTTTCTCCTGCAGACACCCAGAGCCAAATGCAGAAGATGGGCTTTGTATTAACAGCAGCCACCGGTTGGCAGGAATGACTACCTGCCCCATTAAAAGCCTGTCACCTCTGCTGTCAGCTTTACAGAATCTTTAAATCCCTATAAAATGAAATAATAACAGCTGCCTGTTATTGCATATTGTGACTTGCATTATTCCTTCTGTGCTGTAGTGAAGTTTACTAGAGAAAGAAAGAAAGAAAAAAGAAGAGGGAGAGGAGAGGAGAGGAGAGGAGAGGAGAGGAGGAGAGGAGAGGAGAGGAGAGGAGAGGAGAGGAGAGGAGAGGAGAGAGGAGAGGAGAGGAGAGGAGAGGAGAGGAGAGGAGAGGAGAGGAGAGGAGAGGAGAGGAGAGGAGAGGAGAGGAGAGGAGAGGAGAGGAGAGGAGAGGAGAGAGAGGAGGAGAGGAGAGGAGAGGAGAGGAGAGGAGAGGAGAAAGGAAGAAAGGAGGAGAAAGGAAGAAAGGAAAAGAAAGAAGAAAGGAACAGAAGGAAGAAAGGAAAAGAAAGGAAGAAAGGTAAAGAAAGGAAGAAAGGAAGAAAGGAAGAAGGAAGAAAGAAAGAAGAAAGAAAGAAAGAAAAGAAAGAAAGAAAGGAAAGAAAGAAAGAAAGAAAGAAAGAA